>PVHP010019755.1:0-31519 GCA_004024765.1 Zapus hudsonius
CTCTCTCTCTCTCTCTCTCTCTCTCTCTCTCTCTCTCTCTCTCTCTCTGCAAGGGCTACTACTTATAAGATCCATCTTTGGGTTGACTGCCTCTGAAACAAATTGTGTTCATTTAGAAAGGCTTCATGTGTCTGCTTTTGTTTAATCAACTCTAGTTAATCTCTTTCCAGCCAATGGTAGGGAAACCTGGTGTGTTGATATTCTGGGAAGGTCTGTGTTAAACTCACAGTCCTATAAGGCCCTTCCCTCAGGAGTCCCATGCAATTTTTTTTTCAAGTGAATAATTAGATGTAGTAACTCAGGGAATTATTTTGTTAAATGAACACAATTTTTTGCTGTTTTCATTTATTCAATATTTGTGGATAACTCATTACATACAAGGCTTATATAGGGGAAGGTTCATGGACTCAGAAGCCTGGAATGCATATAATTTATTTTACATATCTAAATATACATAAAATTTATGTCTGTAGAAATACACATACATAGATATTGCTTTTTAAGGTCTGTGTATATGTAAGTATACAGATTGCTTTATTTCAAGTAATATATACATATATGCATACATACACACAATCTGTATGCTTATCTGTGTGTTTCATAGACATATAAGCATACAGATTGCTTTATTTCAAGTAATATAGACATATATATGTACACACACACGTATGCGTGTGTGAGTCTGCCCTGGATTTGACCCCAGGTCACCTGCATGAGCACAGGTAGGGATTATCAGAGCACATAGCTCTTATCTGATCTATACATCTCTAGAAGATGTCCTTCACTCCCCCAACCCCATTAGCTGCCAATAACTCCTCAGGGCAGCATGGGAGCCTCATGCCGTTCTCCATCATCCATGATGGAGCATTGATGAGCTCAATGTTGTGTGAGTCTTGTGAAGTTAATGACAATCACTATGTGGTCATGAATGCAATGGCTATGTCATAACAGAAAAATAGCAGGGAACAAAGGTTTATATATGATGATGTTTATGGAACTAGCTTTTGTTATATGGAAACATGGAAACAATCTCGAGATCCAACAAGAAGGACACATGTAAATGATGGTGCATCCAGAGCATAGGAAATATATAAAATTCCTTTTTGTTTTTTGTTTATTTGTATTTTTGTTTATTTGGTTAGGATTTTTTTTTATTGTCTATAATGAGTTACATTGTTTAGTGGGCCAACAATGAGTTGCTATCCCCAATTCCCCATTGTTGGTTAGGGTTTTGCTCTAGCTGAGGCTGACCTGGAATTCATTATGTAGTCTCAGGGTGGCCTCGAACTCACAGTGTTCCTCCTACCTCTGCCTGCTGAGTGCTGGACTTGAAGGCCTGGGGCACCGCTGTCATAGCCAGCCACATGCTGCTTGGATGAACTGTGCCAAACCAGGCACAGTTATGGGAGGAAAGGATTTATTGAAGCTACAGATTCAGGAAAAGTTCCATAATTGCAAAAGAGGCTGGCCCCCTTTCAGAGGTCCAAACAGAGAGAGAAACCCATCACCAGCATCATACACATACCAGCAAACAGGCAGGGTGAAGAGAGAGATTTCTTTCCCCTTTATTATAGACTTAAGATGAGGTTTTACAACCCTATCCCAGATTTGTGGGCTTCCCAAGTCTCTGGAATTTCCTTCCTGCATTACCCTCCCAGGAAGGGATATTCATTTCTAGCTTCCCTGAGCTTCCTTACATCCTTCCCCCTACTGAGAGGGCTGCCTTCCTGTGAACATCAGAGACCCACCCAAGATTATTAAAACGACCAAGTTGACAACAAAACCTAACCATTACAAGTCCACCCCTTGTCAACTTGACATTAAACCATATCTCCTTACATCATACTTAATTTCCAGATGAAGACAGTAACAAGATCCTATTTCTACCTAACATGACATAACTATCCCACGTACAACTGGAAACCAGTAACCTCCCCCCGACACAAGGCAAGGCCCCTTAACTGAGTTCTGTAGAATCAAAACAACCTACATACATATTTTAACATATAATGGTACAGAGTAAACATTTCCAGTTGCTATGAGGCATAACAAGGAGAGACTGGACCAATGCAAACTCAACAACCATTAGGCAAACAATCAAATGCCTGCAGTTCAAGTCCAATATCACAACCAGTGACTGATAGTCTGTGGATTTTCCAATTCCATTTCTCCAGCTTGGCTGAGTAGCTGGGAAAAACTTCCAATCCAAGCCATCAGTGCTCCATGGTAGCCCTTGTACAGTCCTGGTATGTCCAAAACATCTTTGGGTCTCCATTGCAAACCACGGTCCCTCTTTCAACAGCTTCACTTGCCGATCAGGGACTTCATGCCCTGTTTCATCCAAACATCTTCGGGTCTCCATTGCAAATCATGGTCCATCTTCTAATGGCTTCACCAGCCTATCAGGTACTTCATGCCTGGTTCTGCATACTGCATCTCAGCAGTGACTCCTGGAACTGTGTGCACTTCCACTCCATGCATCTATTTCTCATGCTTCCAAAAGCAATACCAGTTATGCAGGACACAGCCATGTTGTTAATTCAGAGAGGAAATAAACCTTGTAGAGCAGGTTCCTTCCTTTCAGCTATTTCCTTTCAAAAGAATTTACACAGTCTATCATTCAGTCCTTCCTGGGTGCAGACATCTCAGACATTCCTTCCATTGCTTCATTGTAGAGCAGTTAGGCTATCTTCCTTAGGATTGCTAATGTGTTGACAATAGCAGCTTCAGTAACCTAAAGCCAGTTTCTGGTGCCTGTAAATTAAACTGGTTTTGAGCTTTTTCCAACCTTAAATCTTAAATGCTTAGCCAAACACATCATTGCATTACTTAAACCTTGATCAAACTCTCTGGGCCTGAGAAGTAGAACACAGCCAGCACTTCAGTTAACACAGTTCTAATAATGTTCTGCAATCTCTTCTTCCCCTTAGAAAGTTCATAAGCCAAGCCTCCAAATATAATTTTCTCTGCCCTTAGCATTTTCAAATCGTCACCAGAAGAGTTCATAAAACTTGGCTAACTGCCAAGTCTGACCAGGAATTCACTGTGTAGTCTCAGGGTGGCCTTGAACTCACAGTGATCCTCCTACCTCTGCTTCCATAGTTCTTGGACCAAAGGCATGCCTACTTTTTAAATAATATTTAATGATGGGAAAATATTTATGATGCATGTTGTCTGAGTGGGGGGAAAAGGATATTACGTTGTACCCCCTAATCTAAATTTAAAATTATATCTAATCTCATTTTAAAATTGTATGTATTTGTTCACACAATGTTATAAAATGCTGAAAGAAAACACATTTTGACAGTAGGAGTATAGGTATCTGACTTTTTCAGCCCCTTGAAATACTTTGTATTTTCCAAATTTACAAGAATTTTCTTATAACCAGAAAAATGTTCTCAAGACACTTGTAGTATGTACTTGCTGACCCACCTCTGAAAACATGACCAGCAAAAGCAAACCAGCTGTTGCTGAGGATGCTCTGCATGGATTTAGCTATTTTGCAGCTTGTCCTGCTTTGCTGTGTGACCCAGGCTCTGGACTTGGGCTTTGCTAGCCAAGGCACTATTGCCCCACACAACTCTTGCTACTTGAGGTCACTGTCTGATGGTTCTTTGGCAAACTTGGGGCACACTGTTTTATCTAAACCTGTCAAGGGTCTAAGACGTTATCCTACTTGATAATTCTGTTTTTTTTTTTTTTAATCATAGACACACAGAACACCTGAGCAAGAGACAAGAATTATGTATTGATAGCACCAGGTTAACAAGAGTGATAATACAGCAGTGTTGATCCCCCAATCCTGATGGAATGCTAGGGTGATTTTCACTCAGGTAGACAGAGAACTTGCAGAGAGAGAGAGAGAGAGAAAGAGAGAGAGAGAGAAGATACAGACAGAGAGAATGGGTACGGCATGCCAGGGCCTCTAGTCACTGCAAACTAACTCCTTATGCATGCACTACTTTGTGTATCTGCCTTTCTGTGGGTACTGGGGAATCAAACCCAGGTCTTTCGGCTTTGTTGGCAGGCGCCCTAACCACTGAGCAATCTCTTCAACCCCTCTGGGGAAAGATTTAATACAGGTACTAATCCTAAAAGGTTTGAAAGAAAGAACATGGATGCCCTTTGCCTCTCCTTACCAGCTAGATTTCTTCAGCTGAAAACAGTAGCTACTGTGAATTCTTACAGAAGCGGAACACTGCATGTGCCATGCCTATCTACCTTGAATGTTTCCTGGCCTCCTGGTCTGTTGTGAAAAACCTTTGATTATTTGTAGTTTTTCATTTCTGTCACCTCTGTGCTATGTTATTTGAGAGCTAGGATCATGTTATGTTTCTTTGCATTCCTCACCAGTACTTGATATGCAATAGGAGCTAGATAAATATTTGTTGCTTTGGTTTTCAATTTGAAGCAAAGGTTAGCTCAAATGGCTGAAATCCAGCAGCTCACAAGAAATGGCACCGATCCATGCTGTGTTGGAATCTAATGGTCTATGGATTGAGCATGCAGACGTCGGGTCTTCTCACCCTGCATGAAGACTTGTCACCGTGTATTATAGGTTCAACACCCAGAGGGTGAAAAATAGTTGGCTTTTCTCCCGTGTAACCAGCCTTTTAAAAGAATCTGACATTTCAGTCCCAAAGATGACACTCATGCCTTCTTGTGCATTTATAAATATATTTGGTAGTAAAACTGGAGATAGGCATTTGCAAGCTGGTACTTTCTCTGGTTTCTTATTAACCAACCTTTGTTATTGTTATTAACACTTTCTGCCCATAAGATGTGTATAGGGGAATTCTTTTGAAATCAAATGTTGTGTTTTACAGCAGTCTTCATTTATTCTCTTTGACTGTAATTGTTGGCTTGAAGCAACGGTCTTATCCACAGAGCCAAGGCAATTTATTTTTACTGAAGCCATCCTAAGAAGTGCTTAGGTAGCTTTCCACTGCAAGATTAAATGCGACCTTCATGCAATCGTGTTAGCAAGGGCAGCAGCTAGAAAAATAAAGAGTCAACCAAACCTTCAGCAATGAATTCCCAGCTGTGGCTGAGAGCTTTCCTGATTACTTCCACTAAAAACGTTGTAGATTAGTTTTAAGTGAATTCTATTCAGTTTGGGGATTTGCAACTGACAGAAGAATAGTATAATCTCACTTTAAAATAATAGTCCAGAGGCAAGTCTATATTGACTCTTTGTTGAAGTGGTAGGGTTTTGCTCATACAAGAGAATTGAACTTGTATGCACTATGGAAGTGCCTCTAGTAGGAAGGAAGGGCCGAAGCAGAGAAGACAGACATGAGGCTGATGTCCTAAGAGCAGGTGCCTGCGATTCCCAAAGACATACCTCACACTACTGTTCCTCTTTCTTCTCTCCATTGTAGAAGGAAGGTGGAAATTTAGGAACTAGCAAGAGAGGCTCCAATTGGAGAATGTAGATGGACTGTTTCTTCCCCTCTGGCGTGAGGTCATCCTGATATGTGCATTTGGGGTGAGATCAAAATATTATAGGAGAGGAACTGCTACTTACAGATGGATTTAATCCATCACATTTTTTTGTAATTCTTGAAAATCAGATTATAGTTTTGGAGATGGGATGGAGGAGGGTACTTAACAATAGTTGTTTTGACCATCCACTCAGTCATTTATATAGTACTAACTGTAGAGGGAAGAAAAATAGCTGGGCATGGTGGCGGCCTTTAATCCCAGCACTCGGGAGGCAGAGGTAGGAGGATCACCGTGAGTTCAAGGCCACCCTGAGACTACATAGTGAATTCCAGGTCAGCCTGGACTAGAGCGAGACCCTACCTCGAAAAAAAACATAAGGAAGAAAAATGACCAGGTTGGGTTTAAGTTAAGTAGGAACCTTCATTCCCCAGAGTTTGGAGCCTCGGTTATCCATATAGAGAAAACAGGACCAAGCAATAGGCAACTAAGAAGATGGTGCCAGGTGCTGGGGAAATGCCACAGTAGATAACATACTTGCCACTCAGGCCTGAGTACCAGGTTTGGATCCCTAGACCCCATGTTGAAAATATCCAGAAGCAATGGTGGGCTCTGCAATCCCAACACACTGATGGTGAGATGAGAGGTGGAGACAGGGATTTCCTGGAAGCTCATAGCCTGGCACACATAGCAGTGAACACTAGAATGAGAGACCCTGCCTCCAACCAGGTAGAGGGCAGGGACCAACACCTCAAAGTTATCATCTGATCTCCATGTGTGTCGGGACATGCAGACACTCCCCCACCAGGCACGCGCGCGCGCGCGCGCGCACACATACCGAAATGAAATAGATAAATAAATAGATTCCAGCAACCACTATAGATTATTATGAATCCCTTTTAGAGTTCTTCCATGGGCAAATCACAAAATTATTTCCTATTGTAGAGGAAGCCACATGGGATAGATTGCTAATCAAGGTTATGGATCTCATTCTTAGTGGATTGTAAATAGGCATACAAACATATGTTGTTTTGTTGTTGGTATTTTCCCATGTTTCTTTCACATGCAGTTTGATGTGTAGACCTGGTGTCTGGTCAAGAAAACTCAAGTGTTGATAGTTATCTCTGCTCTCTCTTTCCCTTTCCCTCCAGGTAGAAACCCTTACTAAGTGTGCTGCTAATAAGTGCTCCTGGCCTAACCCTCTCCCTGGAGTTTGTGTTGGGACAACACATAGTGCTTTGCATGATTAGCAAAGGCTTTCTTTAAAGCACAGGGCATGAGAGGACATCACCATGAAGGGGAAATTGGCCCTTAATTTTAAAAATGCATTATCACTGTGTGTGCATGTATGCACAGGCACATGTGTATGCACACATGCGTGTAGAGGCCAGAGGAAAATCTTCATTGTTGTTCCTCTTAGTTACTGTCCACCTTTTTTGAGACAGGGTGTCTCATTGGCCAAGTAGTCTGGACAGCTGGCCATTGAGCCCCAGGGATCTGCCGCTCTCCACTTCCCCAGCTCCAGGTTCACAAACACACATTACCACACCTGGACTTTGTTCACTCCGGGTTTGGGAATCAAACTCACATCTTCATGCTTACAAGGTGAACATTTTACTGACTGTGACACTCCCAGCTCCTTCTTAAGTTAATTATGTACTGTCATTCTGTGTGATATCTCAAGTCGTCTGAATTAAGAATAATTACTGGCTGGGGGTGGTGGCACATGCCTTTAATACCAACACTGGGGAGGCAGAGGTGGGAGGATTGCCATGAGTTTGAGGCCACCCTGAAACTACGTAGTGAATTCCAGGTCAGCCTGGGCTAGAAAAAGAAAAAAGAATAATCACCATTCATAAAAGGTCTGAAAAAAAAAATAGTGGCAGCAAGCAGTGAATTCCTAAACGCATGTCCAAAAATTCGTTTTTTAAATTGTAGTAAAATTTATACAACAAAATTTGCTCCTATAATCATCTTTAACTGTATGTAGAATTCCGTGGTGTTGGTATTTACAGTGTTGTGCAAACATTACCACTGGGCTTATTCATTCATTTTTATCATCTCCACAAGAAACTGTTCACACTTAACAGTGACTCCATTCTCCTCGGCCACCTTTCTACCTTGTGTCTCAGTAAAGTTGACTATTTACATGGCATCCTGCAGTATTGGTTCCTTTGCCTGACTTACTTCACTTAGCAGAATGTTTTTCCGGTTCATCCAATGCTGTAGTGTGTGACAAGAGTTCATTCCTTTTATGATTGAATAATGTGTACACATTTTTTAATCCCTATCACCATGGACACTAGGCTTGTTACTATCTTTTGACTAATGTGAGCCATTTTCCTATGAACATTATTGTAAAAGAATCCACTGGAAGCCATGCTTTTAATTAATTCAATCCGGTTAAATTGTCAGTATTATGGCATTTTGAAGAACCACCAAACTGTTCTCATAGTTGCTACACCAATTTTACAATGCAATTTTACATTCCCATCAGCAATGCACAGCGGTTCTAGATTCTTTACATTTAAAAATTATTTATTTATTTGAGAGTGAGAAAGAGGCAGACAGAAAGAATGGGCATGCCAGGGCCTCTAGCTACTGCAAACAAACTCCAGCCCATGCGCCACCTTGCGCATCTGGCTTTATATGGGTACTGGGGAATTGAACTCATGTCCTTCTGCTTTGCAGGCAAGTGCCTTCACCACTAGGGTATCCCTCCAGCTCTAGATTCTTTACATTTTTATGGTTGATAGCATAGCAAGATTTTTTTGTTATTATTTTTTTGATAAGTGTTTTGATGGATGTGAGGGATATCTCATTGGGTTTTGATTTGTGTTTTCCTCATAAGTAGTGAGCAGATCATCTTTTCATGAGGAGAACTGTCTATTCAAGTTCTGTGCTTAATTTTTATTCTTTTTTTTTGAATATTGAGCTGCTGGATCAAGTTACTCTTTTTGTGGTTTCTAAAATGACATTACTACACTCTGAAAAAACTAACCTCAAATTTACCTCATTGTGGTATGTATAGCATGCGGCACATGATCATTATCAAAATTTTGAGCTGTTGTAAAGGTGATAAATGTACACTGGGGTTTTGACATTACACAGTCAGATTTAGTCAGAGCGTAATCAGAATGCACTAGTAAAGTGGCAAACCAGACAAAGTAGCCAACCTCCCAGGAGAAGGCTAGAATTGGAAGTTTAGCCAGGGATACTAGTCTGACTTGTTGAAATCAAGTAGCCTGTTTGTTTTGTTGACCTGCATTGTAGATATTTTTTAAAATTATATTATGAATCCTAAAAGTTCTATTGAGAGGGAAAACCCCAGGGTCTGAAAAGGAAAGTGAGTTAATTGTAGCCAGCCCTTGAGTGGAGGGTCACTGCTTGGGACTGGCAGGAAGGTCCGCTGGACCCTGGGGCTCAACATTCTCCAGTATCTCAGGTAAAGGTGAGCTGGAGCTGCCTCAGAATAGCAGTTTGAGGCTTTAACAATTTGAGAACTTAAACCCAGTCCTCTTAGTGATGGTTCAGTAATTATACTGAGTAGATGGGGACAGTCTATTGCTGTGATAACAAGTGTTAAGTAAAGTGAATAATAGCACTTGAGTATTTGTTGTGAATTAGCAACAGAATGGGAAACCTCTTTGTATTTTTCTTTTTCTTGAAACAGGATCTTACTGTGTAGTCTAAGATGACCCATGTGATCCATTCTCCTGCCTCAGGTTCTCCTAGTGCTGGATTACAGGTGCACACCACTTCCAGAATAAAGAACTTTCTATTTGTTCATACAAGAGCTATAGTAGATGAAGGACTTGAATGAAATATCAGCTATAACATAGCAAATCTATTGTTGGCTTGCTTTTTTGATCTGCTCAGAATGTACTTCATCCCTTCTCAGAAGTTGGCTGTATTGAATAGCAGAGTGTGACAAGCTAACATATGGATTTCAACTAAGAATAATTGGGATGATGTCTGTATTGGACATAGATGGAATAATAAAGGGAATCACAAAACTTTTACTCCCTTGAAGCTTGGGGCAGAAGTTTAAAATAAATCTTTAACATTAGCTGTAAGTTCTGTGGAAACAGATAGGAATGAAATTAGATTGAAGACTTCTCTGCAAACAAATACTTGGACCAGTAAAGCAGCTCTCTGGAGTTCCTTCCTCTGGCACCTGACCCTTGAGCAGCCGCGTTGTGTGCTGTGCTGTGAAGATGTTCAGTGAGTGGGGGCAACAGGTGCATAACCAACTACAGTAACAGAACGAAGCACAGCCAGGAAGAGGCTAAGGGAGGGAAGAGCTGAGCAACCCAGTTGTGCTTTCCCCTCCGCTTCTGGAGGAAGAGAGACAAGGCAGTATCTTAACAGTAGCTAATGGCCCGGCAGGCTTTTGGTTGAAAGCATAGCAAGAGCAAAGGCAAGGAAGGCTGTAAATTCCCAATGCTGCTGCTGCCTAGAAAGCTAGCTGTCTGGTATGGCTGGAGCACATGGATCTGTGGGGAATGTCATACCTGCCCTTGGTGGCATGTGTTCCTGTTTCCCAGTAAGGAAAAGTTTTGCTTTGAGGCTAGAATGAGGTATTTGCAGGGGAGGGGGAACATTACTGAGTGTTTGAAATATTTTTTTCTCTTTACATTTTAGAAAAATGATGACTGCTAGCAGAACTGTTCCACAAGTGTGAGTGGAGAAAGGAGGTTGTGTGTGTGCACTTGTCACTCAGAGAGATGAGCCCTGCAGAAAGGCCTGGGTAGTGTCTGATAATAACCAGGCCCATCTTTGAGATTTCTTCTCTTCCTTTGTTTCTTCCCTCCTCCCCTCTCCTCCCTCCCCCTCCCCCCATCTCTCCTCTCCCTTTCCCTCTCTCCCTTTTTCCCCTGTCCTCCCTCCCTCCCTTCCTCTCTCTCTTTCATATCTTCCCTCCCTCCTCCTCTGTTTCTCCCTCTCTCCCTCCTTCCCTTTTTCTCTGCTGCTGGTGATGGAACCAGGGGCCTTGCTCATGCTGTCCAAATGCTCTCCCACTGAGGCACACACCCAGCCTTGCTTTCACTGGTTTCTAAAAGGAAGTGCTTTCTACGCAGGGAGAAAAATATTTTTGTACTTTATTTTATTTGTTTTGGTTTGATGTATAAAGTGAAATGGCTTTGAATAGGTTTATAATCCCCCAAGCGAAGAGGAAATAAGGACAGTAGCCTGTAATTTGGATAAGAAACCCAAGTTAGAGAGCTAAGAGGCTGGCAAAGGGCCTTAATGCCTTAGCTGGAGCAAGGGCCTCCTGTTGCCAGGGGAGCTTGGCAGCTCCTCCCTCCCATTAGTTGCTCTGTGTAGTTGGCTTCCAGAAGCCATGCCCATGGTGATGCACCTCAGGTTCAGGCTTAAACACGGGAAGATGGGGGAAGCCCTGTGTTAGCTCTGCCATGTTGTTAAAGTTCTTTCCATCCTCTTCCCCAGTGTGACTGAGGTGAAAATGGCGCTACCATTTGCTGTGATGGTCCTAACACCTCCGTCGATGGACGTTTATTGGTAATTGCTGGTCTGTTTACTCATTGTAGGAACAGGGTTTGAAGATCTTACTCAGAATCTTCTGGGGTTTATTTGAACTTATTATATTACACACTGTATTCTAATAACTACTTTTGGAACTGATGATGAGTTTTGGAGTTAAGTTTTCTCACAGGGCTGAGCAAAGTGGCTATACACAGCCTTGCATAAATGTTGATTGAATTCAGTTGTAAAGCTTGATTTGGTGCCCACTTGTTAGGACCATCTCAAGTACACTAGAGAAGCTGGTAGAAGGGCACCTCAGCCCTGCTTGAACATGCTTTTGGTGTGTTGGGTGTTACCTTCAACCAGTCAACAGAGACCCTTCTAATTTTAGTATATGTGCTGCCGAAGCGAGCACCAGAGACCCTTCTAAAGTGCCAGGACAATAGGCTCTGTGTGAGCCAACCAGGCTCAGTCAGGCCTTCCCCTTTCCCTGGGACACGGCTTCTCCATGTAAATAATGGCTCAAATGCATCCTTACACTTCTTCCCTCTTGTCTTTTTTTTTTTTTTCCTGGAATCTTTTTTCTTCTTTTTCACCTAGGGGTCCTTTATCTTTCAGACCCAGTTCAAATGCCTCTTTTTCTTTGAAGTCTTCTTCTAGAAACCTTACTCTTTCTTCTGGCTTTTATAGAATTCTTCCCCACCATAACTTCCAAACAACTCACCTATGTAAAATACAGGGTTACATTTTTATAAATGTGAGGGAGATGATGGAAGTGAGTCTCATGAGGAGGTTTTAATAGGGACCAACTGTGTCAAATGTCTGCATTTGGCAAACACTGTTCTAGGAGAGACATCACACAAGCTCCGTTTCCTCAGTTTGCTTTTCTAGTCTCACCTTCAGGACACTGTGCTTTGTCTTCGCGGTGACATGTCTGCCTTCATCGATGCTTTTTCCTTTTTTGAGGGCAGAGGTCCTCCACAGCTCTTACTACTGCTCATGGTGCTTGGCTCAGTGAAGATGGTCTGAATGAAATGTTGAAATTAAGGGTCAAAGTTTGTTAGTTTATTTAGCTTGATTTCCCTGGAAAATGCCATGAAAAATAGTCAATTGATTTTTTTAAATTTTTGCAGTTATTTTGTTTTCCTTACTTTTTGCTTGTTCATAGTAAGTTTTTCCATCACAACATATAGTTAATACCACCTGTCTTTTCTTCTTCATCTCCTGTCAGTTCTTCTCAAAGTATGCATCTATTACCTTATGGATAAATATTTAACACATATCATTACATGTGCAAGGTGCTGCGCTTGATAAGTTGGTGTTCAAAGAAGTGGAAGGTGTGACTCTTACTTGCAAGGACTTTGTACAGAGATAAGCCTATTTTCAAGAACATGCAGTTATGAACTTTGGTAGCATCAGAAGGTGGAAGGATCAATGCCAGAAAGGGTTGGAAAGGTGGATAGAGGTGAATTCTGGCCAGCAATCCAGATTTTATGTAGTTGGCTTTGTGGATCCATTGAGAGATTTTGAGCCAGGGGCTGCTTGGTGACATTAATCTGGCCATCCCTGTGCAGGGTGAGGGATATACTTGTGTTCTAGAAAGCAGACATTAGATGTACTCTTGCTTCCTATGGTTTTGTCCTCTCTGCTGGCAAGTAGAGACCTTTTTATGGGGGTTTTGGAGTTCCTTGTCAGTACACCAATATACTAATGCACCAGCAATTTAAAATATGCTGGATTCTTGTCTGATGAGTATCAAGAATTAAATTCATAGACCACCAGAGGGTAAGGTTTAGAGAGGCTTTATTAGATCAAGAGGAGTAAAGCACAGAGAACTCCTGCCAGGAGTGGGAAAAGGCCCATGGGGGAGCTGCCCCTCCTGCCTCAGCCTGATGTTTGAGGTGGGAGGGCTTACCAGAGCCTGGAGGTCCAGTGGGTCTGTGCTGGCCAGCCAAGAGAGAGGGGGTGGCGGAAGAGAGCACAATTTGCCTCCTCAGTATAAAACTCTTGGTGGTATTTCCTGTTTTGACACCCCAGGTGAGCCAGAGAGACAGCTGATTGGTCTGGATTCAGGCTGGCTCAGGAAGTTAATCTTGACCAACCACAATGTCAGGAGACCTGTCATCCATCCTGTTGTGTGTGTGAGGGTTGTGGTTGGGCAGCGAGCTAAGGAGCCCACCGTAGCATAGTGGAGACTACAGAGATGAACCCAGGGACATTGCTGCTCTTTACTGCGGGGCCCAGTTACCCTAACTGCCTCAGCCTTACACTGTTGTTTGATGCTTCGTTGAGAAAGGAATCTTATTGGAGATCAACACAATATTATTTGATCCTTTTCCTTCAAATGTAAACTGCGCTTTATGTTTTTATTTATTTATAAATATTTTATTTATTCATTTTCAAGCAGAGAGAGAGAAGAGAGAGAGAGAACACCAAGGCCACCACCTGTGGGTCTGGCTTATGTGGGATCTGGGGAATTGAACCCGGGGCCTTAGGCACTGGAGGCAAGTGCCTTAACCGCTGAGCCATCTCTCCAGCCCTGCCCTTTATGTCTTCTCATAGTAACTTTGCCAAATTTCTATCGAGATCTGTTTGTAGATGAAGACTGTAGACACACAGACTATGGTTTAGAAAATACAGGTGGTAAGATTCAAATCCAGGTGTGCTTGACAGCAAATCTTTCTTCCCATCATGTGATGTTTCAATAAGGACAGTGAAATAAACCACTGGTTTGGAAAGAGGTTGGCCAGAGAAGGACATAATAAAGGGGATTCCAAATCTGATATCTGGCAACTTTATGGAAATTGTTGAGTGGTGGTAGGTGTCCTCTAGAAATATTTGAAGACAATTCTGTAGTAAGAGGGGTGAGCTACATTCCTGTGTAAGAGGTATTCCTGTGTATAAGAGCGGACGTCAGTTTTGGCTCTCTTTCTGGTTGGAATTTATTGTAATAAGGATAGTTATTCCCAGGAATAGAGTCACGTGAAAGCTTCTTGTGCAACTGTATAGTTTGTTGAAACTTGTTTTGAACACAAAGAGTTAAATTTCAAGGCATCATCATAGTGGTGCCTTTTACAGACCTGTTAAGTGAAAGAAGGAAGTGGAGGTTACTGGGGACACAAAAGCTCCATGTTCTCCTGTGCCCGCCTCCAAATCCAAGTTCATGTTTGCTCTTTTTCCACATGTACTTCTCATTAGACAGGATGGTTTAGATCATTTGATTTACAGTTTGTTGACTTTCTGTTGCTCTTTTCCCCAGGGCAAGTGATTTGCAGCAGGATTCTCTCTGGTGATTCTGGGCAGCACAGCCAATCCCAGTTCCCATCAGTCACAGAACTACAAGAGGGAACAGCCAGTGCCCTGCAGTGTACAGTGTGGCTGAACTATGGTGCCTTTTGCACATTTTCAACTTGGTTGGGGTTTATGGGGACGCAGCCTTTGCTGTAAGACCAAGAGCATCCTGTTGCTACTTTCATGATATCCATGAGGATGAGGATAATGGACTGGCTGAGTTAGATGGCACCTGAGCACCCATCTTTGGAAGGGAAGAGGGGTCACTCTTAAATGAAATCCCATTTGAATTCTTGGGAGGAGAAGCTGTGCCCCAGACTGCTTTTTTTTTTTTTTCTCCTGTGCTGTAAGACAGCTCAGAGAAGATGCTGATTAGGGGGAAAAGGGTCCCTTCTTTGTTCATTTTCCATATGGAAAGAAGGTTTGGAAATGTGGTGTGAGCTTATGTCCATATGGGTGGAAATCTAGCTGTCTGCCTGCTGTGCAGAGTTGCAGGAACCAGTCTTGCCAGGTCCTGGGACCCGGGGCCAGATGCACTAGTGTCCCCAGCATGATTTGGAATTTCTAGTTTTTTCAAAAGCCAGTCTACTCTTTTAGGTTCTAATTACTTTATATGAATCGTTCTTGAAAATACCCTTTGAAAACATGATATAGGGCCTTTGTCATGGTTTGATCCAGGGTCCCCCCCCCCCAACAAATGAATGTGTTCTGAATGATCAATTCCCAGCCAATGGCAGTTTAGGTATTAGAACCTCATTGGAGCTGAATTGTTGGGGGCAGGCTTATGGGGGTTATAAGCCAGCTCCCCCTTGCCAGTGTTTGGCACACCTTCCTGCACTGTCTGCAGTGCTGTGGTGGAGGTGATGTCCACCCCTCTGCTCATGCCATTGTTTACCCTGCCAGGATGGAGTCTCCCCTCGAGTCTGTAAACCAAATAAACCCATTCCTTCACAAGCTGCTTTTGTTTGGGTTCTTTGTTGCTGCAATGAGAGAAAGGTTAACTTCAACAGCCTTGAATTTTTATAATTTAGGTCTGGAATGCAATGTATTTGTATGTCTTCACATAGCTTATCTTTCTGCTTTTGTGAAGAGACCATTGCATTTATATCAGCAACAGATTTAAAGATCATCATGATTTTTTTTTAAGGAAGACAATGACTAAATTACTTGGGAAGCATTCCTAGAAGCAACATGGCAGACTCCAACAGTGTCATTTAAGTTTTGATACTTGCTGCCAAGCTGCTGTCTGGGAATTTTGTAATTTAATATTCCACAGTATGTGTGAGCTGGAACACATTATTCTAGATGTTTTATTTGGCTTGTTTATTTTTTTTTTTTGACACAGGGTCTAGTTATACATAGCCTAGTCTGGCCTCGAGCTCATGATCCTCTGCCTCAGCCTCCTGAGTAGTGGGATTACAATGGACGTTTTAGATCTCTTTTATTCAGTCCTTACAAAACCCCAAACCCAATGAGAAAAGTGTCAGCAACCTCCCCTAAGCCCCTTAGCTAAGGGCTAGAGCCAAGAGTCGAAATCAGGCAGTCCAGCCAGGTTCCATGTGCTCTATACAGTGGCCCAGTCCACTGTATTTCAGAGCAGCAGGAGAAGAAAATTAACAAAGGGGTGCTTTGATGATGTGCTGTTTGTCTTCCATGAACCCCTAGGTGTTGATGCAGCCTCATTCTACAGCTTCCCTCCAGTAATCTGGTAGGATAGGGGTAGGATGATTTTCTTGAGGCAAAACCTCTGCTATTCACATTTATTATAAACCTATAATATGGAAAATGTACTTTGAGAAAGAAGCAATGGTCGCCTTGCAAAGTGAGGGACGTTCTCCTCAGCTCCCTTGAGAAAGGCAAGATACAGTGTGCTCTTTTCCTCTCAGAGCCCGCTTCCTGCCTCATTCTCCTGCAAGTGATGGTGAGGACCTTGCCTGCAGGCGGGATGTCTGTTGGGTCTCCCCTTGATTCACAAATCCCCTAGAGAGGAATGTCCAATAGAGGCACAAGGTGCACTGAGGGATTTCAGGCTGTGCCTCCATGCTTTTCTGCTGCTGGACTTGTTGAAGTGGGTTGCAGAGATATGTTTGTTTTTATCAGCACAGCCCTGGGTCAGGCAGGGTCACAGGACTTCCTGGTTTAGGAAAAGTCCAGGACAGCTAACTTATCTTCTTGCTGCATCTGTTTGTGGGGTGATTTGCATTTTTATTTGTCCTTTACTTGAACAAAGACTGAACCAAGCAAAACCTGTTGGACACAGTGAACATTTAGGCTTTGTATATTTGGATTGTGGGCCTGGGGGACTTGACTTTGATCTTCTAAGCTACAGGGAGACAGATGCCAGAACTAAGCACACCCACTGTTTTCTGGCATTTATGTTTGAGGACCCAAAGGGCACATGTAGAAAAAGATTGCCTCCTAGGGATTTCATATTAGCAAGAAGAGCCCTATAGGTTGAAGCCTGGCTTTGCATACCCAGTGCTTATGGTACTGAGCTCAGTCACTGAAACTTAGCCTTTGGTATGAACTGAGCCATAGCATCCTTTTCTTAAAATGATACAGGACCTTGTTGGATGAGTGTGAGGTTTAGCGAAGAGTTGAATGCCAGATGCTAAGTGCATAGTCATTGCTGGCACGAGCACCCCATTGTTATCACCCAAGGAACCTGGAGAACATATTTTTTCTTTGACACATGGCGTGATGTGCATGTGCCCGTGCACGGGTGTGCATGTGCTGCAACATGAATGTGGAGATCAGAGGATGACCTCAGGTATTGGTCCTCACCGTCCAGTTAACTTGAGGCAGAGGCTCTCCATGTTGTTCATCACTGTGTTCATCTGCTAGCTGGCCCACAAGCTTCCAGGAATTCTCTTTCTGCCTCCCTCTATATAGGTCTGCTGGGATTGCAGACAACCACATATGTCTGTCCAGCTAGGAATCTGAACTCACGCACTCATGCTTGCAAGGCATCTCCCAAGTCCCGAGGCAAGTTTTGACTTTTTCGTGTATATATTTGTAAACAATTCAATTTGGAACCTTAACACATACAAATTGTTATTTTGGCCCTTAGGGTTGGAATGTCTCCTTTACCTTGGCCTTCTGTGTGTATTAGTGCTTTTTCTTTCTGTATATGGTCAGAAGTATGTGCCCAGGGATCTCATATAACCTAAACAGCTCAATGTATGTTATTCTTCCCACATTTCAAGGATATGGCTGTCCTTTTCATTTAAAATTAAGTGGTAACATGAATGAGGTAAACTTTCCTAGATTTTATTTTGGTATAAATTTGCACTTGTGCCACTGTACATATTTAGTCTTTGTTTCATACCGTAACTTTCCCAAAGGAGTAGGGCACATCTCTGTAGAAGCTCTTGCACCAATTTCTAGAAGTGTATGTATCTCATTCAATATATATATATATTATATATGTGCATGTGTATACACATACATAATAATATTTGTTTTTCATTTGTTTTTCAAGGTAGGGTCTTCCTCTAGCCCAAGCTGACCTGAAATTCATTATATAGTCTTAGGCTGGCCTCAAACTCACAGTGATCCTCCTGCTTCTGCCTCCTGAGTGCTGGGATTAAAGGCGTGAACCACCATGCCTAGCTCATAATGATATTCTTTATAATAAATGTAGCTTTTGAAATCAAGTATTTTAAATGTCGTAGAAGACTGAACAATGACCAAATGTCATTGTAAAGGAAATTTAAGATAGTTTTGAATCTTGTTTTATAAATAAATATTTTATGTATTAGATTGGTAAAGGAGGCAACTTATTAATATTGCTAGGTAAACCTAATTTAAAGAAAGTGGTAATTTTAAATGGCTTACTTAAGATTCAAATTTTATAAGAATATTCAGGAAACATATTCTCACTTTTTAATAGGCAGTAGTTTGCATTAAGATCTACATTTCAAAACCAAAAAAATGCCGTTATTCACTAAATTAAGCCTAGTATATGTCAGACTATAATGTAAGTAAGCCATAAGGAACAAGATGCTGAATTTCCTGTATAGCATGAAAACAGTAATATATTCCAAGGATAGAAATAACTTGAAATCTACTGCCGGTCCCAAGGCCCTTTATTTGTAATCCAAAGAGCTCTGAAAACTGAAAGTAATTATCAGGACTCATTTGGCAGTATAGTTGTCCCTGAACCGACCTGCAGCTTTTCATAGCCTTTACTTATCCCAGTAAGTGTGAATGTGCAGGGCTTGTTGAAGAAATATTATTGCGTTGGAAAAAGAGGTTCTGCCCTAAATACTCCATAAGGTATATGTACTGTATTATCTTTCTAAAATTTAAACACTTGGGCCCTCATGCTTATGCAGGAAATGTACTTAACCACTGGGCCATCTCTCCAGCCTGCAGTCCCTAAATATTTTTTCTTTATTATCCATAATTAGATACATTTAATGAGCAAGTAATGAGTTGATATCCTCACTTCCCTAATTTTCCTCTTCCCTGTCCCCAATCAGCTGGATATCCTCCTCCATGGGCAGTCTGGATCAGTCCATGTGTTAGGGGGTTATGGATAGCCTAGGAGTCAACCCAGTTCCACCCCCTTTGTATGTTGTTACTGAGGGGGGCCATGTCTCTGGATAGTCTCCCCCACCATGACTCTTATAATCTTTCCGCTCCCTCTTCCACTCAGTTCCGAGTCATGGTGGGTGAGTATTTAGGCTGCTTTATTGTTGCGGTCTTAGGGTTCTCTGAACTTCTGCTTTAGGTTGTGTTGAAAATCACTGGTGTCTGTCTGGCTTTAACTGTGTTGACTGACTGGCTGTGGTGCAGGTCTCTTGCTTATCCCCACCACTCTCTGCGGGGTTCCATATTGATCCTCCACACTAGGTCTGGTGTGGCTCATCTCCTGCCCAGATGTCAACTGTCGGCCTGCAGTTCATTGGTAGGGTTGGAGGATCCATAGCTCTCTCACTCTCTGCATTTTGAAAAATACAAACAGAATCTCCATTGGCGAATGAGATCAGTATAGGTAACTTAGATACTAAATATTTTGAGACAGGATTGCACATATATCACCCAGGCTGACCTCCAACTGATGACTAGCTGGCTTTATATTTGTTCCTAGGAGAGCCACCAGTAAGATCCCATTCATATCTCTAAGTGTCCTATTTGGGCAAATATCTTATATAGTTATTATCACCATTCATTCTTGGTAATGGGCATCCTGGTACTGGTGAGTATTAAGTGTCTAGTGAATTCATGCATAGAAAACCTTTAAACAATAATCCTGAATGCATCTTGGAAATGTAAAATAATGTTAACATATTACTTATAAGAAATAATCAAGAGATTTCTTCCCTGTTGCCTTCTTGGGTGGAATTCCCCACAGCATTTTCTTTTACGACAGTGCATCTTTTTCCTCATGGCCACTGCCCATGTGAACCTTCTCATGTGAGCTCCCTTACCATTCATTCCCCCTTGTTCATCATGATGCCTGATGCTAGTGTAGTGGCCTCCACATATCCACGGGGGATGCTTTGCAAGGCTTCCAGTGGGTGCCTGAAACTGGGGAGAGTACTGGAACATATATGTTCATATATGTCTGGATATACAAAATAACATACATTTTTTTATCCACTATTTTTTTGTATACATGCTTACCTGTGACAAAGTTTAATGACGGTCCCAATAAGAGATCAAGAATGACAATAATAGAACAGTTATAGTATAATAAGTTGCTTATAATTTATGATTTATTTTTGGAACTTTCCACTTAATATTTTGTCTGTCATTGATCATGGAGAATTGAAACCATAGAAAGAAAAACAGTGGATAAGGGAGAATATGGTAGTATGTTATTGCTTATTTATTTAAAATTTATTGAGCTTTGGCTTTTGCCACAGTCTGTCTATGCCCTGGGAAAAGAGTGATGATCCAAACAGAATTCATCTTGGTTCTCATAGAGATTCTAATCTGGTGGGGCACTCAGATTTGGGGGCCTGGCCTAGGGAGGCTGAAAAGGCTGCTGAGGAAGGGATTTTAATCGAAATCTGAAAAATGAGTAAAAGGGTATCAGTTACTTTTCTTGTTGCTGACAAGAACCCAAGGTGGAAGGGTTTATTGACTCCTGCTTTGAGTATTCCATCACAGCAAAAAGGCACGTGGATGGAAGTGGCTCGTGGCTTGGCAGCAGGAATATGTGGCTGCTTGCTCTCATCTGAACAAATTAGGAAGCATAGAGGGTACAGGAGGTGGCACTGGGCCCCTCAAGCCACTCACTTCCTCTAGTTAGACCTTATTACCTCTTAAAGGTTCTAAACAAGGTACTTCCTAAACCCTCCCTTCCAAACAAACAAAACACTTGAGGACTAAGCATTCAAACACATGAGCCTGTGGAGGATATTTCACAATCAAGCCACTACAGCAAGCTCATGGAGATGCCCGTGAGGCTAAGGGACTCAGGTGGAGAAGCCTCGGGATGGACACCCCTCTGGCCCTTGTGGCAGTTTGGAGAGCAAAGACAGCACAGGAACAGAAGGAGAGTCTGTGCATTGGACATCAGAGTGACAGATCTTACTTGTGCTTTTCAAAGGGTTCTGGCTGCAGGGCTGACCCTGGAGCAGGGACGGTGATGGAGGGCAGTCAGAGGGCTGCCGGGTAGAGGCTTGGTAGAAGGAAGCAATTGTTCTTGACCCACTGGCTTTACTTTCTCTGTCGCACAGTGTTGTGGCTGTTCTGCTGGACAATAGTTATATGTACTCTGCTTGGAAATCTGAGTCAAAGCAGTGGCTGCAGTTTCAGCCAGGCTGGATCAAGGAGAACTAAAGGTTTATTCAGGCTTCCCCTCTTACAAATGAGGAATGGCTGCAAATGGGAAACAAAACGCAAAAACCCTTACTGTGGGCCTTTGTGGAGTCCAATGCCTGAAAGACTGTGGGAGTAGGAACTTGTCATGCTGGAAAGTGAAACCAGGCTGGGGTTGTGGAAAATACTGCTCTTGGGAATCAGTGGTGTGGAGCTTTACGATGGCAGCCTGTGGCACCCATGGTAGTTTTCTTTGTAACCAACTTCACTTGTATGAGGTGAGGCCCTGCTGCTAGGAAATCAACTGTTTTCACTTAAATTCTGGCATAGCTGTTTCACCGCAGGTAAGTCTTTGATGTCTAAATTTGGGAGCCTTAATATATATACAGGCGAGCTCTTTGGTCACCTTATTTTTAGTTTTCTCTGCAATCTAGCAATTTAAATGAGTTATGGATTGGCACTCCCCATCTGTTTTTATTTTGAGACTGTAAATATCTCTTTCTCTTCAGCCTTTTACCTACAGTTAGTTTAGCAGCCCTCAGGTTAATTTTGCTCTTGTTTTTTTGAGGTAGGGTCTCTCTGTGTAGCCAAGCTGGCCTTCATCTCATGGTGTAGACTGGGCTGGCATTGAACTTAGGAAGCCCAGAGGTTTCTTGATTGAGCTGCCCCTTAAGGATGGATGGATGAAGTTATAAGTGTAGGAGTCCTAGTGCTTGGATTAGGAATAAACCGACAAACCAAATAGAGAATTTTCTAGGGTTATATTTGCAGAAATGCTGTTGTTTGCCTGCTGTCTTATAAATTGCTTACATATTTTGCTATTGTCTTTCTTGCTAAATCTTTGAACTAATTTCAGATTTGTATTAAAGTTGCTAGAATAGTACAAAGAATTTTTTCCCCTAAACCTTTGGAGAGAGACTTTCTCACACTGTGAATCTCTTTCCTCTCCAGAATAGTTGAATATGTCTCCTGCTTCAAGGACACCTTCACAGCATGACCAGAACCAGGAAATGAACATTCGTACCATTAATCCACAGACCCATTCAAGTTTGCC
Organism: Zapus hudsonius; assembly: GCA_004024765.1. Lineage (NCBI taxonomy): Eukaryota > Metazoa > Chordata > Mammalia > Rodentia > Dipodidae > Zapus > Zapus hudsonius. Next base: position 22,049 of record PVHP010019755.1, read on the forward strand.
AGATGTCTCAACAATGTCCCTTGTGTCAAGAGTCTGATCCAGGGCCAGGCAAAGCATTGAGGCATCCTGCCTCTTTAATCATTCCTCAGCTTGCATGAATTTGACAGTTTTGACAATTATGGGCCGTTATCTTATAGAATATCTGTTAATTTGGGCTTGTTGTACATATATATGCTCATGTTGACATTCAGGTTGTGCACTATGATACCTCTTTGTTCTTTCGTTCTCTTGGGTCTTATTTGACTTCAATTTGTGCCATTACTGGTGATATTCATTTGATCATTTTATTAAGAAGTTATCTGTCAGACTTCCATTGTAAGGTTTTTTTCCCTTTGTGCTAAAAATATTTTATAAGAACTACTTTGAGACTGTAAATATTCCATTTTTCATCAGCCTTTTAACCTATAGTTTAGCATCCATTAATGTTTATTTAATTATTTTAGAGAGGGAGGTCTCTCTAAGTAGCCAGGCGGGCCTCCAATTCACTATGGGCTGGTCTTGAACTCATGATCCTTCTACCCTTCCACCCTAGCCTCTCAAGTGCTGAGATTATAGGCATGTGTCTTTCCCCACCCTGGCATCATCGATTTTCTTTTTCTTTTGATTTTTGAGACTAGAGTTTTGCTTTGTAGTCCAGGCTGGCCTCAAACTCTCTATGGAGCGTATGCTGGTCTACTGGTGGCAGTCCTTCTGAGTGCTGGGTTTAGAGGTGTGCCCCACATGGCTGGCTGGCTTTCCACTGGTACTCCTTACCTGAGTCGTTACTGCTTTGCTAGCTACAAAATGCCAATCTCCTGTTCTCATCATTCTTTCATGTTTATTGATTGGCATCTTTCTTATGGAAAGCTTGTTCCTCTGTTTATTTATTTGTGGATTCTTACATTTTTATTATTACTTATTTTGATGCTCAAATTTTATCAAATTTGGCCAGTGTAGCCTCTTCAACTTCAAGTTTACCACTGTGGTTTTTTTTTTTTTTTTTGATATGTTCTTCATCCTTGGAGAATTTCCTTATTTCTAGCCCCAAATTCGTCTGTAAATGTTCTGGTTCAGGTTTGTCTTGAACCAGACAAACCTGAAATTCCCTGGAATTTCCTTTCTGCACTGCCCTCTCAGGAAAGGATGTCTGTTTCTAGTTCCCCTGAGCTTCCTTATATCCTGCCCCCTATTGAGAGGGCTGCCTTCCTATAAACAGTCTCAGAGACCCATTAAAATGGTCAATTTGACAACAAAACTTAACCATCCCAGGGACCTCTGAGGAAGAATCTTCTTGGTGTATCTCTCTGATAGCTGCTGGCAACTCTTAGCATATTGTGGCTTGGAGATAGATTGCGCCAATCTGTTTCTCTCAGTGTGTTTCTGAGTGTGCCAATGTCCATGTTCTTTTCATAGAAAGACACCAATCATAAGGGATTTAGGGCCCATGGAAGCTCAGGACACAGCACCTTTAAATAAAACTATAGAATGATACCCCTTAGATATGCTTCTTTGGTATATTTTGAGTTGATTCTTCTGTGAAACTGCAGACATAAATATAACTCTGAGAAGTAATGCTTTGGAAAATAAACAAAAATATATGTCTACAAAGAAAATCTGCATTAGAGAGAGGGTTGCTTGAGGCCACTTTTATTACCTAAGAGACTGTATCTGGCTAATAAGACATCTTTTACTCGCCATGCATTTTCTCCTCTCGTGTGTCTGTAATGTGACAGTGCTGCAGAAGCCACCCTTGCAGCTCTGGATGCTGTTTAAACTTAAGTACTTGCTTCTTTTTTGAATCTTGCTTTCACTGGGAGACTTAAATAAAAGTAATTCTATATGGTTTTTCTCTTGCCAGTCTGCATTTTCTCGTTTTAGTTTGTAGGCCAGTCCAACTTAGAAGGAACCATTGTCCTCTACCCTCTGGGCCTGCTTCAGTCTAGTATTATGGCCTTCTTCTAACTTGATTTCATCTGCAGAGACCCTGTTTCCAGATAAGGTCACATTCTTAGTTTGTGGGCAGATATGAATGGTGAGGGAGACACATAGTAGGCGTCTTAAATCATTCATGTAGGACGGGAGGGAGGACAGGTAGAGGGAAGCTGTCATAGTTGTTTTGAGGAGAATGTTCTCTATTCCCTTACTGGCCTTATTTTCTGATCTAAAGTTAGGGTACTCTCCTATCATATAGACTGTTTTGGAAAACCCAGAACTTTGAGCACAGCTAGTACCCACTGTGAGGGCATGGACCCTCACCCCTTAAGATACCCCATACTGTAAAGCATTACAGTTCTCACTGTTCAGGGAATGTCTTTGCCTTCTGGCTCAGCTATCTTAGGGTTTAGACATGCCCTTGTTCCCCAGCTGCCCAGTTCTAAGTCAAACAACTGTCTCTTTGTGTTTCTTGCCAGCCAGGTATGTGCCCTGGGTCTCATGAGGGCCAGTCAGTTGGAAGACTTGTGACGGGTCAGCTATGACTGTCATCAGCACAGTTGGAGAAGACAGTTGTGTCACCATGGGTCCACACTGCCCATGGAAAAGCCTGCCACAGCATAGTACCCCAGTCGCGTGTGCATGGCCCTTAGTTACTCTGAGGACTCCATTTTTCACTTCATTTTCTGAATATCCACATACAAATTATTGTTTTGTGTGTTTGTATGTGTTCATGTGTGTAAGTGTATATGCACTTGTGTACACACATGTGTGGAGGCCCAAGGTTGATGTTAGACATCTTCCTCAATGGCTCTCCACCTTAGTTTTTGAGAAAGGGTCTACCACTGAACTTGGAACTCATCAATTTAGCTAGACTAGCTGGTCAGCAAGCACCAAGGAACTTCCTGCCCCTACCTCCCCTGTGCTGGGATTATGGGCATGTACTCCTGTGCCTGGCTTTCTTATGTAGGTGCTGGGGATCTGAACTCAGGTCCTTCTGCTTATCCGACAAGTACTTTCTTGACTGATCCATCTCCCCAGCCGCAGTTATTCTCTATTCCCAACATCCCTTTATCTACCACATTTTATTTAAACATCTTTCCTGCTGCTTAGTGGTTTGGCCAACTTAAATGTTTTACTCTTATAAATAATGCTCCTTAAACAGTCTCAATCCCTGAATTTTGCGTCTGTAGAAACTGATTATTAATTTTTGGCTGTTCAACAGATATTAAGTTAGGTGCTTTGTATGTTTTACATAATGTTTACCACAAACTGAGGAATTGACTCCCATTTTACAGGGGAGGAAATGGAGACATAAGGATATTAAGTTCTGCTACCCTCTGAGTTTGGTTCCTGAAGCAGTGCCCTAGGATGGGGTTGCAGCTGCCCAGTGGAGTCCCCACCCCATAGTCAAACAGCTCAACAGACATGGAGAAAGGGGAGGAGAGTAGAGGATTTCTGAGTTTTAGAATGGCAGGTGTTCCCAGTCTCTTATGAGGTACAGTGATAGACATGACCCTAACCACAGGCTCATTCTCTTGTCCACTTGTGAGAGGACTGCAGGAGCCAAGGCTGTCTTTCCTGGCTCCTGCCTTGCCTGTGGCAGCTGTACTATCCTGATATTTCATCCTGGTGGCTGTCAGACCTTACGTGCCATCCTGCATCCTATATCGTGGGTACTGTTGCACTCCATGATAAGTAAAGACAGTGTTGGACCCCATGGAGGTCATGATGGCTCGTTAGGCAGTTCCCCATTGCTGGGCAGGGTGGTGTACTCCTGTAATCCCAGCACTCTGGGGTCTAAGGCAAGAGGATCATGAATTCAAGGCTAGTCTCAGCTACATAGTGAGAACTTGTCTCAAAAACAGTGCAAAAAGAATAAAAAATTTTAAATTCCAAGTTGTCAAATTAATTAGCTAAGAGCTAGACAAGATGGATTGTCATTAACATTAAAATATTAGTAAGTTTTAAGGTAATGGCTAAGAACTCTGTAGGTCTGGGAAAGCTTTCTTAGAAGGGGAGTTTCAGCTGGGTGAGGTGGCTCACGCCTTTAATCCCAGCACATGGGAGGCAGAGGTAGGATTGCCATGAGTTCGAGGCCACCCTGGGATTATATAATGAATTCCAGGTCAGCCTTGGCTAGAGCGAGACCACAGTGGGAGTCTCAAAGATGCCCTTAAAGGCCAACAGATAGGTGACTTGATATTGAGAAGTACAGGAAGGATGCAGGGCTGAGATACCTAAGTGTTGGGAGTAGGTTCTCGGTTCTGGAGCCCAGCACTCCTGCCAGGTCCAGATCATGTGCAGAGTGGGAAGCAAATGACCTCAGAGCTCGGTGTTTGCTCTCCCCGTAATTCTGTGGCAGATGGAAATAACCAAAAACAAAAAGTGCTTAGTGCTTCAGTTGTTTTCAGCACCTTAATTTGAAATTACCATCAGGGTAATGGGACATTAGCCTTCTGTGGGACTTGTGCTCCTGAAATAGCTCTCTTGGTTAATCAGAAACCAGCCAAGCAGCGTACACGCTCCTTCTTTACTTTCAGAAGACCTTTTAGTACTGGGTGGCGTGTGCACTGGACCAGGTGACCCTGTTCTATGAAGCAGAAATTAAAGTGAAGTAACTGGAGAATACATCCAAAAGGAAAAACCTCCTCTGATCCTTTTCTGTTACTTGAAGGAAGGAAGGAAGGAAGGAAAAAGAGAAGGAAGGAAGGAAGGAAGAGAAGAGAAGAGAAGAGAAGAGAAGAGAAGAGAAGAGGTAGAGAATAGGAAGATACTTTTGTTGAGGAACACAGGAGTGGAGAAATAACTGGTTGTTTTTCTTGTACAAACTACAAAATTCTAGCTCTAGTTGAGTCGGGTCTATAGTACCTTCTGTTGTTCTGGCTTGTGAGGAAGGCAAGGAAGGAAGGGACAGGACAGATGGGTTTAAAGGGGGACTGGAGGAAGGAGTCTGGGAACTTCTTCCTTTTCATCAGGTTCAGCTACTGGAGCTGGAACTGGGTTTGCCATTCCATAGTGCCCCATCTGTGGCTCCTGCACCACACGTTGCTAATGCAGATATTGTTTCAGATGGTGGCATCCGGCCCTGTGTGCCTCAGAAAGTGGACCCTGGTTTGGCCTGCATGTATGTGCATTATCCAAAGGGTAAATGAAGGCCCAAGACTCCTAATCAAGTTCAAGCACTGTGACCTTGGGCAAATTATTTAACTTAAACGTCTCCATTTCTTCTTATATAAAATAAAAGCTGTAGCTGCACTTACCTGTAGGCTTGTGAATCCAGTGAGCTAATGCTCTTAACATGCTTAGAACTTGCCTAGATACTCATTAGCTATTGTCAATCTCATTATGATGAATGTGGGCATGTGCTGGCCCTGCCAGCTGCTGGTGTTTTCATGGGCATGCAGGTCTGGACCTGGATCATTGGCTTATTCACACACAAGGTCCCCTCACTTACCAACAGGCTGTGTCCCAAGAGGTGTTAAGCTTGCAGAGTCGAGCTTTTTAAACCAAGCTTTTCTCAGTACAGTTTCAGTCTGTAACCTTCCTCTTTTGGCAACTCCACAAATGTGTCCTGTGCACTGGTTTTATTTTCACCAGACTTCTGACAGGTGACTGTGATTTGGGAAGATTAAAGCTGGTCTGGAAACTGTGTTTCCATGTTTGGTGACAAGGGCTTCCTCATTCATGCCAGTCATATTTGAGATGTATGTGCTGGCCATATGTGACCAGCAGCTACCATGTTGGGATGTGCAGATAAAGGAAACACCCTTTGTTGCACTGATGGTTAGTGCTGATCTGTACTTCTTGAATATCATGCACAGATTTTTGTCATATGCGTTAACATGTAGCCATGTCAGTTTAGGCTTCCAGCTCTGGAAGGGCCGTTGTCTTATTGAATTAAAGCATCTAGAAGTGTAATGGAGACTGGAATGCAGTTGAGTAACAATTAGAGGTTATGAACTCAAGGGAAAGGAGGATGTATGTATCTTAAGTTGCCATGACACATTGTATATGAGATGACGTGTGAATGATTTTCATAGAGATGGTTGGATATTTCCTGACTGAGCCCTTCACCTCAGCTGCAGCCTCATTTTTTTTAATATCCCAAGGATATGTGAAATCTCATTGACTAGAAACCAATCTCAGTATCTCACCTCCTAAACCTTCTGCACTCCCTGGTGCAAAAAGTGAGTGACATTACATTCCACTTAGACTGAAAACTGAAGAAGACCCTAGAAGTCCATATGTTTGAAGAGGGAGGAGTGTTAGAAATTGAAAAAGAAAAGCTTTTATTTTCCTCATGAAATTGGAGGCAAGGTTATTTGATGCAACTGATGAAGATGGAAGAAGTGAATTAAGAAGCTTGAGGAGGGAAAGGCCTGAAATTGCTCCTTTGGGAAAATGAGAACAGGAACTGGGGAAGAAAGAGCAGAGGAGATCTGAGAGACTTTAAAATAAAAGCTCACAGGTGGTAAACCATTAATCTGTCATGAAATTATTTGGCCTACTGTGATTTTTTTGTGTGCATGTTGGTGGTGTGCATTCACGTGAATCCATTTGGGTGTTCAGATGTGTGTATGTACAGTTGTGTGTATGTGTATGTGTGCATGTGGAAGCCAAAGGTCAACACTGGGTATCTTCTTCACCCACTCTCCACCTTGTTTGTGAGACAGGGTCTCACTGAACCTGAAGTTCACGAATCCTGCTAGTCTAGCATATTAGTTGCTTTCTCTACTTGCTGTGACAGAACACCAAACCAGAAGCAGCTTATGGAAGGAAAGGGTTTATTTCTGGCTAAGAGTTCTGAGGGGAAGTTGCATCTTAGCAGGAGCAGAGAGGTGAGCAGCATATCTTCACATCAGTAGAGAGGAAGTAGCAAGAGCAAACTGAATGTGACAAGTGGGGCCCACCCCCAGTGATATACTCACTTCCTCCAGCAAAGCCCCACCTCTCAAGGGCTTCACAACCTTCTCAAACAGTGTCACTAACTTGGGCATTCAAGCACATGAGTCTGTGGGGGACATTTTACATTCAAACCACCATATCTAGTTAGCTAGCAAGTCTCAGAGATCCTCCCAACTCTACCTTCCCAGTATTGGGATTATAGGTGTGTGCCATTGTGATGGCTTTCACAGGGGTACTGAGGATCCAAACTCAGGTCCTCAAGCTTGTATGGCAAGGACTTTATACATGGAACTATCTTTGCAGCCCCCGTCATGAATTTTTGCAGCACAAGCAATCAAGAATAAGGTGATAAGACCCATTTGTAGTGGTAAGTGCTAGAGCAAGGTAGTGCTGGGAGATAAGTGCAGCCTGAGAAAACATTCTAGGGGAACCAGATCAGGCTCCAGAGGGAAGTTGGGGAGCCTGTGCTCATTGGAAAGTACTGTGTTCATCCATAGCATGGTACCAAAGTAGGCAGAGAATCCTGGAAATTCCTGGAGACCTAAGAAGTACCTTTGCAGACCACAATAAGAAGTCTGGGATTTTTCCAAGAGCAACAGATGGAAAACTATGGGAAGGTTTCTCAGCACTTGAGTGACCAGCACAGACTTATTTCTTAGGTCGCCAAGTAGAATGTGGAAATGGATTAAAAGTAAATGGCCAACTCAGGTGAGAAAGGAGGCATCTCTGAGTGGGGTGTACTAGAGAGGATGGAAGAAGACATGGACCATGGAAACAGCCTGATGGAAGGAAACCATTGGAGGGCCAGGGAAATGGTCATGGGTCAGGTCAAGTAGGGCGAAAGTTTCAGAAAGTTTCAGAAATGCTGCTTTCCTATTAGTATGCTTGAACTGGCTTGTTTACATTTGTCTAGGCTATTGCCCTTTGAGGGTCCATCAGGGCCTGCCTCGGGTAAATAAATATACATGTGTATGAGCATGACGTATTGCATGCATTTTCAAGGTTTACTCTGGATGAAGAGCTCCTGTTCTCGTGAAACTTTGTAGTGAACTGTTTCCTAAAACGACCAGTGGATTACTTGTGATACCAAAAACAAATTATGATATAATGGTGTCTCCTGAGCACACGCATGGAGGCAGTTTGTCTGTTTATGGTTGTGAGGAAGCAGAACAAGTTACAATATGAGGCTAAATCACCCCACTTTAGGTATTACCTATTCAGAGACAAGGTAATTTTTGTATCTCTCAAAAGGATACAAAGCTCATCTAAGTCAGAAAATTGTGACTAAAATGGCAAATGTGCTAAATTATAATCTGCATGATCCTTAGTATGGGAAACATGGTTTGTGGTAAAGGTACTTTAGAATTTTAATTTCATAAACTTGGTTTTTCCATTGATAATTAAATTTACTCAACATCAGCCTCCCCCATTTTCCTGTCTCATTTGGAAATGTTTGTTATACGTCAGGGATCCGGAAGGGCATTAGATTAATAAGTACTAATGGCAGTGATTCCCATACTTAGAGGCATATCAAAATTACTCTAGGATAATAAGAGATGTAACTAATTTCCATTACTTATTAACTTTTCCTGAAGCTTAAGAAAACTTGAAAACTCAGATAAGCCCTGAAGATTCTTCTTAGAGTGGAGCCAGGGATTTGAAGTCCCCCAGGTAGTAATAGTGCATAGCAGTTTTGGGAAACCAGTGTAAACCTAAAATCAAACAGTATGACTATGGTTTGTGATGTATTCTGAGTGGCCATTTGCAGCATTCCTATAGCCATTCATGTGAAAAATCTACCTAGTAAGAGAATTCATGGTTGAATTGCTTTAGACTTTATGGAAAAAGTAATCAGGCTGGAGACTTATTTTTTAATGACTCTTCAACATATATCTTAAAAAAGGTTTAATAAAATTATGACACGAAGATTATCAGTGAGGTAAAGAGTATAACTAATTTCCATTGCTTATTAACTTTTCTGAAGCTTAACAAAACTTGAAAGCTCAGCTTTGTATTGGTGTAGATATTTTATGCATGCTTTTCTCTGTGTCTGGCACTCCAGTGAAATGTCAAAACATCTTTCTGATTTCATGACTGGCAGTTGTTGACTTACTCCTTCAGGGTCCCACCAGAATATGCTGAGTGCTATGTACAAATACTGTAGGCAGAGAAGTACTAAACCCAGCCAAATGTGAAGGTCTCACACCTCCTCCTTAATATGTAATGTCATATTGTCTTAGCTGTGAACATGGTATTTATATTCCAAGCAAATGCCACTAAACTTCTCTAACATGTTCATTTTTATCTCTTGGTAGCCTGGACAGTACTAAGGGTGGGTTTGCTTCTCCTTGTCTTTCCATATCTCCCTCTTTTGCCTTCTATTTCTCACCCAAACTGTACTGTACACACACACACACACACACACACACACACACACACACACACACACACACACTGTACCTAGTGGAGCTGGCTCGAAGGTTAAATGAAATGTACTGGAACGAATACTGTTGTGTTAGATGCAGTGGTGGCCAATGACTTCCAGTGTTCAACTCTAGCTTTCTCTCTGTTCATATAGTTGTGTGTGGAAATGCTTATTTTCACTGAGTAGCACACACTGGTCTGCGTGAAGGGTATAGAACATTCAAGAAG
>PVHP010019756.1:0-31370 GCA_004024765.1 Zapus hudsonius
GTTTTGCCAGCTCCTTTGGTGTTCAACAAGAGATATCTTACTACCAAAGCACCTAAACTAGCAAATTACATATCCTTAATAACTGATACCAGAATTACCAACAACCAATGACACTAATAACATAACCAATAATACCAGTGACAAAAATTAACATTAACAAAATCAGAAAGGAATCAAGTGTGGTGTCACATGCCTTTAATTCCAGTACTTGGGAGGCTGAGGTAGGAGGATCACTGTGAGTTCCAAGCAAGCCTGGGCTGAAGTGAGACACGGCCTCAAAAAAAATGTAAATAAATAAGTAAGTAAAAATAGAAAAGGTATGAGCAGGAAGAGAAAGGTTTGGATTGTAACAAACAGTAGTGGAACGGTGCCAGCGTGCTCTGGGAGGGCAGAGCTCCGAGAACACACTGCGTCAGCACAAAAGCTACCATGCATCAAGTGGCTGTGAAGATGCATGTCACATCTTCACACAAGTAAACTCCAGAAGGCAAGCCTGCCTACCTGTCTAAGTGACCTGCTTGAAGTGCATAGAGAATGGCTGAGCCTGAACCCAGCTCTCTCTCTTCTGAGCAGTATCTTTTGTGTATATGGCCACACCTTACTTTAAAAAAACACACAATAAAGCTTGAACCTAACAGTGCTTCGATTCCACCTTCGATCTTGTGTCTTGAAATGACTAAGAAAACTAAGAGAAGGTGGATGGAGCTCAGTTGATAGAGCACTTGCCTAGCATACTTGATTTCCAGCCCCACATAAACCAGTCGTGATGGCACACAGCTGTCATCCAAGAGCCTGGGAGAGAGAGGCAGGAGAATCAGAAGTTCAAGGTCATCCTTGGCTACACAGTAAGTTCTACAACAGCCAAGGATTACTGAAACCCTATATCAAAAAATACAGATAGTAGCCTCGGCTTCTTCAGGTCTTCTAATGGAGACTATAGTCCTCTGACATAACCAGCTGAACCAAAATTCTCTTTCTAAATATTTAAGTGAATATGCCTTATCAAAATCATAGTAAGTGTTGCAGCCTTGTGGAGACTGAGGTAAGAGTACTGCTGTGAGCTCAAGGACAGCCTGGACTAATAGTGAATTCCAGGCCATCCCCGGCTACAGTTTAAGACTCTGTCTCAAAACACCAAAATAAAAAAAAAAAAAATCATAGCAAGTATAAAGACTCTTCTTGATTAAGTAAAACAGAAGATTATTCCCAACTAAGAATAGGATGGTAATTAAAGCCCAGACTTCTAACTTTGTTGAGGGTTTCAATAATTAAGTGGAAGGAGGTACAAATTATGAATTCCGAAGAAAAATCTAAAAGTACAGTGTAGTAAGATCTTAAAGCATTAGTACCAATTGTATTAAGCAACATATACTAACCATGAATCAGGGAGCCATTTAGCCACTGAATATAGTAGTTCTGAGGGAAAGCAAGCAGGATTTCATTGCTGATGATGGAGAAGGGTAAAAGCAGAACAGCCCCAGCCGAAACTGCGAGAGTGAAGGTGCTGAGAAACAACCTGGAAGAGAGAAGAGGCACCGTCACTGTGTGGAAGCAATGATCACACACCATCCCTGTGTGGAAGCAGTGGCCACACAGCAACAGAAGCACATCACTAAGAACGCATGACACCTGGGCAGCTGGAAGACACCTGCTGTGCACATGAGCTAGTTGAAAGGTCTGTGCCCCAAAGATGGTGCTACATACACTTCCCAGGAGTTCCTTCCCTTCCTCAGAACTCACTGCACGATTGCAATCCATTAACAACTGTGACATTGCGTGCTACCAGTGAAGTGGCAGCTATTTCAGATGAAAGATACGCTTGTAAGCAAGAACTGAAAAGCTGATTGCGTTATCCCACGAAAAGAAGAAATGCTAGGTACCCTGGTTTCATCAGTACACTCTGTATACATGAGCTGAAATACCCCACTAAACCCCCAAAACACACGTTAATAACCAAGAACTAAAACTGATCAAAAACATGAACATAAGCCAAGTGTGGTGGCTCACACCTGTAACCCTAGCACCTGGAGACTAAGACGAGGACTGCCATGAGTTCAAGGCCAGCCTAGACTAGAGAGACTAGCTCAGAAAAAAAAATTTTTTAAACAACTATTAGTTGATCAGCCAAACATAAATGATATTACATGTTAATACATATTTAGTTACATTTTATTCACAATTTAATGCAAATAAATAAAATGGGCATTTCAGAAGGAAGAAAAGCCTTTGCCTGATATCTTTTTAATGAGTAGAGAAGGGGCTGGGGAGATGGCTTAGTGTTTAAAGTGCTTGCCACTCAAGCCTAAGTGCCTGAATTCGACCCGCAGACCCCACAGAGAAAGCTGTGACTGGTGGTAGGCTTCTGTAATCCCAGCATGCTGACAGTGAGGTGGAGATAACAGAGTGAACTTCCTAGACGCTCCAGACACAGACAGCCTGACAGCACAGTGCCAACAGCAGTGAGAACGTGAAAGGAAAGTGAAGACTAATACCCAAAAAGTTGTCCTCTGACCTCCACAGGTGGGTCATGGCATGAGCCCACCCAGTCACACACACACACTCTCTCTCTCTCTCTCTCTCTCTCTCTCTCTCTCTCTCTCTCTCTCTCTCTCACACACACACACACACACACACACACACACACACACACACACACACACACACACACAAAGGATGAATCATAAATAAGCTAAGGTTAAACAAATTACAACTCGAAATAGGTCAGTGGACAACAGTGTCCCATTAAACAATATTTGAAACACTGCTGTGACATTTTTAAAATAAGTCAACAAAACAAGTTGAAGGAAAACATGGACAATAATACAAAACACATTCTCCGTCCCCTATAATGCTTATGTACTAGCAGGGATGGAGACTTACCCAAAAATCCGGCATAATTTGTAAGAATCTACAGGAGACTGCAATTATAGGGGCTTTCACTCTAAGTTATATACTTCTGATGTTTTAACATTTTTGTAACTAATATCTAATTTTTAAAAGGTTAAAGAAGTAAATGTCAAAGAAAAGGTAAATCTCATTATCATTAAAGATAGAACTTAAATATCCATTCCATTGAAGTTAATATTGAAAGAATGAAAAAAATAAATATAAGAAGTTACCAAAAAAAAAAACCCTGTATAAAGTGCCTGCCCCTAAAACAGATGAAATCCAGTCACCTAGAGGCCAGTGCCATCTTGTGGCAAGCAGCTGAAGTGCACTCCTATTTGAGTCACAAGAGGCTCACAGCAAGCCTAACAGGAGAAGCCTTAGGAAGCAGTTCTGCAGAATGCACAGCATGTGTCCTGGGAAAGCACTCAGACAAGTGCTCACTGGGGTGATGGCACTGTCAGCTGCCATGCAGCACACTCCTGCAGACCAGAGAGGGTCTCGCCCTTTCACTGTCCTCCTTCCAATGCCAAAGCCAAGCTGAATGTACACCCTAGCCATCCAGCTCTACACAGCTCCCCACCCACCCTCACTGTCCAAGGCCCCCACAGCGACCCCAAATGTTTCCTAGGCTCCTCTCACCAGGACACATTTCAGCTTGCACTTAACTCCCCGCAATCCTCATTTCCTAAACATCGAATGGACTGTTGGGGTTCCAGGTCTCCCTGCACAGGCTGTTCTCTCCCCAGGGTGCCCTCTACACACTCCACCATGACAACTCATGCACAAAAGGTAAAACAGACCTCAAATGTCACTTGTCCTATTTTTACCTTCTTCTCTTAACGATTGGCCCCCAAGACACTTGAGTGACACACAGGGCCAACATAATTTCCATATTAAATTCTGGAACCAGTGATCTGGCAAAAGGCGTTTGCTTGTAGGGCAAATAGACAGTGGAAGTCACAAGTGACAGAAATTCCTGAGTCCATGGTCACCAGACCTGAGATGGCCTTCCAACAAGCAGCTATGGAGCCTGCTACAGAACAGTGGACCGTCCCTGGTGCCCTTGAGTAGCGACAAGAGCCGGTCCCACTAGGCTCATGAGACAGAGCTAGGATCCTAAAACCAAGGCCTGAGCTCAGTAGAGTCACAAAAGCACCCTCTCAGAATTGAAGGACGTCAGCCTCTACAATGGAACAATGTGAAAGTATTCCATCTCCAGAATGCTGTATGTTTTATGATTGTAAGAACCTGATATCTGGGACTATCTCCTCAGTCCAAGCAGTCCTCTCATCTCCTCTCATCTCCAAGGCATGTGAGACCTCACTTCAGACCAGGCTGTAACCCGGGCAAAGAAAGCCATCATCCACAGACCATTCTAAAGTAGCTCCATAAAGTGATGGCAATACAGTAAACTGCTTTCATGCTTTCAGGCAGCAAACAAGAGCCAGGAATTTGGGCTTTGGGCCTCTACTCCCATGTACTTGATGTAAGAAATATGAGAGAGACATGCCGTCTTTTCTGTCAAAGGATTATAGACAGAGAAAATGAATTCTGAAAGGATGCTATTCTGTGGGAAGCCCCCCTTCCTGGATCAGCTGTCCCTGAGACCAAAGCTTTTCTTCCTGCATTTGGTAAAAGGTTCCTAAATCTTCCATTCCTTTAGCTTTTACCCTAGAAACTGTGTCATTTTTATAATTTAGCCCACCATATAAGAGCAGTAGAGATTGAGCTCTGACTGCGAGAAAAGGACCCTAAAGTCAGGGAACAAAACCCCACAAGGGTGTTTTGCTTGCCTGAACTGCAGAAGCCACGCCCCCTCCTGCAAAAGTAACTGCTGCCTTGCAGGTCTACTTTGGATTGTGTGGTCATTCCTGAAGCCCAGGCTCACTTCAAGCACTGCTCGTTGCTGGGTGATTCTCAAGCTCCTCACCACATTCCTACTGCCCGCACTCCCAGGAAATGGCTGAGTCTCTTTCAGAGTGGGACAAGCAGTGCAAACTGTGTCCACACTTACCCCTTGAAAGAGCTGCCCAGGACACATGCCTTGCTGCTGCATGCCTTGCTGTCCCAAGGAGCTGCCTCATCAGTTACCACAGCTTAACCTTCAGCTGGCCACTTCAGCTTCTAACACAGGTGTTAAGGATCCCCAGGCTTTTCTGCTCTTTTAAGAAAAGCTTCCTGAGCTGGGGTTTGCAGATCTAGCCCTCTGCTGGACTCTGATCCTCACCACAGTGATGAAAATGTTTTCATTATTGGTCAAATCTGCCACACAGGATGTGAGGGCGATCTGGCTGCAACATCTGTCACCCCATTGATCACCAGAGTTGATTTGGCTGATCTGGCCGGCTAGGCAGGTGTCCCCTTCCTCCCTCACCGCTCCACGTGTGTCCCTCCCGAAGCTGCGCGCTTGGTCAAAGAGGACGACCTTACCCGAATAGAGGAGGACTGGTCTTCGGTCAAGGGTATACAAGTAGCTGCGCTCCCCTGCTAGAACCTCCCAACAAGCTCTCAAGATTTCAAATCTGCCACACAATCGGACCCTGACCTTCCAGGATATTTCAAGTGGAGAAGCACTATTTTACCACATCTTAAAATTCTGCAACTTCAGTATTCCCTCCTTCCTAACTGCCCACTCATCTGTAAGATGTTGGTACCCAGCCTTCCACCCCACCCGAAGTGCTTGGTTTGCATATGAAATGTCCCCACAGGCTCATGTTCTGAGGACTCAGTTCCGCAGCTTGTGGCACTATTTTGAAAGCTGTTAAGCCTCTAGGAGGTGGGACCTGGCTGGTGGAAGTGGGTCACTAGGGACAGTCCTTTGAAGATCTCACCCACCTCTGCTTCCAGCCTGTACTCTACCTCCTAGCTCACCCCAAAGTAAACAAGTCACTGGCTACGATTCTGAAACTGTGAGGCAAAATAACCCTTTCCTCCTTCAGCAGTCAGTCAGGTGACAAGAAGAGTAACTGGCAAAGCCCTGCTGTGGCTCATCAGTCAACACATGCCACATGAACTCAGCCCACTCACTCTGATCAATGGTTCTTGACCACTGAGACTCAGAAGACGGGGGCACATGGTGTGACCGTGAGGCTCAGACTCTGATCCAGGGCGTCTCCTTCATAAACTGTATGTACAGGATGCACGACCAGCCAAGACTGCTCTAGGCACTTAGAACAGTGAACAAAATAAGGCAATGGGACAACAATAAGCAGTGAAATATGAATATCAAAGATGGTAAGTGCTACGGAAAAATAAAGCAAGTAAGGAAGACTAAAGTGAGGCTCTGAGGACAACCAAGAGGCCTCCTGATGGGCAGGGGTCAGGCTGTGGGCTAACGGGGAAGAGCCGATGTTCCGGGCATGAGGAATTCAGCTGAGCCAGGTGTCATTTGACATGTCCACCAGGTAGGAACTCACAAACTGCTGCTTTTCTCTGAAGGTTGCTGGGTGGCTCGGCATTGCTGTCTGCATGTCCACTTACCCCATTCTCTCGGTCACAGGTCACGGTGGTAGCTGCCAGGACACACTTGACTTTAAGACACTCTCCCTCTTAATTAGTATTTTGTGGGAAAGCAAGTGTGAAACTACAAGGGTATCCTGTTCTTGTCAAACCGCTAAATTACTCCTTTACTGCTGTCTCAGTATCTACTCGGGACTGCCCACTATATTCAGTGTGTTAGGATCTATTACTGTAATTATTTACCTTTATACTCAAACTGTCCCCTTTATGTGAGGGTCCTCAAGAGATTGTTTCTTTTCAAGATATCGAATCATTCTTCGAGCACTTGCATTCTATACAGCACATTTGGCCTGGCCTGGCCTGGCCCCCCACCCAGCCCTGCACCTGACCTTTAAGTAGCTCCAGTTCTGTGTACTGGAAAATTCTATTTAAACAAGATCCAGGTGCTTCAAACAGTCACTGCCACTGGGTGCTATGCTTCGAGGCCCTCTCAGGAGATAGACAGCTAGAGAGAGCCGTGTGAGCTCTGTAAGCATGTACACACACAGGTCCTTGTTTACCTCTGCATGAAGTTCCAGAATTCTCTATCTGCTGACATTCATGTGCCCACAACACCCCCAATTTCAATCCAACAATGTGGTGTTCATTTTTGATTTCTCTGTTTCCTCTCAGTATCCTGTTGTTATTGCCTTTAATAAATCACCCACACACCATGACGAGTACTCAATTTCCCATCACACTGGCCCCAACCCAATACAGACATACCTTCTTGTTCAGGTGATTTTCCCCTGAACTATCAACCTCACCCTCCACTAAGCTCTCAAGCCCCATGAGGCTCCCCTGGTACTAACACCCTCATCGGCAGTGGCACAGATGTCCTTATGAAAGCCTGGCCACCTCAAGGCCAGCTTTATGGTGCCTTCCTCACCGTCTTGAGCTCAGATACCCCGATTCAGGCCTCTCCAGGAAAGATACCCTTACCTCTCAGGCTCACAGCCATCCTTAAAAGTGATTTCACCAAGTAGGCATGACATTTTTATATCAATTAACCAGAATCAATTCAACACCTAGCTGAGAATGACTCTCCAAAATGTATTTTTCGGTTGTGAAGGGCAGAGGGAGTTAATTTTGAGGCATGAACAGAAAGAAAGAGTTCAGGATGGGGCACTTAAAGATCAGAAAGGAAGCCAAAAGTGGCATCTAAAAGGGTTCAAACAAAGCCATCATGGTGCACACTCGTAGTCTCAGCACTGAGGCTGCTGAGGGGACTGAGGGATCAAGGCCGGCCTAGGCTACACAGCAAAACCCTGTCGCAAAAAAGGCCAAGGGGGCAGACAAGGTCAGACTCACCCTCTCAGGTGGCCCTCTTCCAGGTCCCTCCTAACTGAAACCTGAGAACCCACCTGCCTTCAGAAGCAGGAAGCCCACACAGGAAACATCAACCCGCAACTGGGAGGAGCCACTGAAGCAGTGGAAGTGGAGCCTACCCTGAGCATCACACGAGGGACAGGACTCAGCCTGCTCTGGTTAGGTGCCCTTTCCCAGGGAGTGGTTCAAACCAGATGCCCCACATAGACCCACAGGTTCTGATGCTGGGTCCCCAGGTGATGGCAGAGCCTTGCTGGAGGAGGTGTGCTACTGGAGGTGAGCCTAGGGGTGTTGCGGGCAGCTCCCCTTTGCTAGAGTGGGGCTCACTCTCCTACTGATGTTTTCTGCATGTTGTGGCAGAGGTGATGTCCAGCCTCTGCCCATGCTTTTCCCTGCCATCGTGGAGCATCCCCTTGAGACAGTAAGCCAAAAAAAAGAGGTATTTTCCTTCCATCAACTGCTTTTGGTTGGGTGCTGTGTTCCAGCAATGAGAATGTGATGGTTTCATCCAGGTGTTCCCACAAACAATGTGTTCTGAATGCTCAATCCCCAACTGATGGCAGTTTGTGTACAGAGCTGTGTTGTTGGGAGCAGTCTTATGGGGACATGGCCAGCTTCTCCGTGACAGTGTTTGGCACACCCTCCTGTTGCTGTTCTCCATCTGATGTTGGCCAGGAGGTGATGTCCACCCCTCTGCTCATGCTGTCATTTTCCCTGACATCATGGAGCTAGCTTCCGCTTGAGTCCCTAAGCCAAAGTAAACCCATTCCTCCACAAGCTGCTTTTGATCAGGTTCTTTGTCGCAGCAATGAGAAGGTTGACTACAACACCCAGGAAAAGACAAAGGGGTCTGTTCACAGATGGCTGGGTCCAACTTGAAACAGGACTTCATGGAGAGGAGGGCAGACTCACTGCTCGGCATCAGCCCCATGTAGAGGGGTGAAGGGAGAGCTGCGCTTTAGGTCTGTGGCTCACAGGAACCATAATTCAGACCCCAGTGCTGGACAGGAAAGCACCAAGCTTTGGGCCTAAGTTTCAACTCACAGGACAGGAGCTTCCAGTGTGAAAAGGAGGCTGCTTAGTTCATCCAACTTGCCAAGGCCACTCAAAATAACTTCAATTGTCAAATCTAGTTAAGAAGGATCCATTTATACTTGTTCTTCAGTTACTAATTAAAGCAGACCCATATTAGTAAAAACCATTCTTATACTGAAGTGAAATTCATGTAACCTAAAACTTATCTTTTTCAGGTGAACAATTCAGTGGCATTGAGTCCACTCTCAATGGTAGGGAGCTGATGGGGTGGAGGGTGCTCCCCTGAGAATGTGGGAGCAGATGGGGTGGAGGGTGCTCCCCTGAGGATGTGGGTGCAGATGGGGTGGGGGTGCTCCCCCAAGGATATGAGAGCAGATGGGGTGGAGGGTGCTCCCCAAAGATATGGGAGCAGATGGGGTGGAGGGTGCTCCCCTGAGCTACAGAAGGAATGAAGGTGGTTCAGATGCACTCGCATCTAAGGTTTCAAGCTGTCCAAACTCAGCATGGTGATCTTCTTTCTAGTCTGGCTCTTCCCACAACACTCACGCCATCTTTCACCTTCCCCAGACCACATGCTTGACATCCAACTGCTCAGTCTTGGCAGTACAGGTGAAAACCTGGGGACCATTTGTGCTTGATTCAGCATTTGCCATTGACAAGAGGCCAGAACCTATATGCTTCGGGATGAAGTTCAAATTTCTTCCCATAGATGGAGCTTGCCTCCAGTGCCATCGAGGTGTGCTAAGTCACCACCATGGCATATATATCCTGGAGTAACTCCAAACTTTTCTCTCCAGGGCTCAGTGCACAGATTTTCAGCCGTCTTTGGAAATCTGTCTAAAAACAGCTTGAAGGAGACACAGCCCAAGAGCTCACCAGTGACTCAAACTCTCTATTGTAGCCAAGGCTGACTTTGAACTCCTGATGCAGGAGCCTTTACCTCCCAAATACTGGCATTGCAGGCATGTGCCACCACATGCAACTGAAAGTAGAACATTTTAGTAAGAGAAAGTTAGTTCTTGGAGAAGTCCATCCTCCTGGAAGCAACCATCACCCATACTTCCTCATCCCCGTGGAGTCCTGGACACTGATGTGGGGTTACAGCCCGAGTTCGTGCGCTTGGAACGTCCTCTCATGGAAGCATCCAGTTCTTGTCTTCCCACTCCTGAGCCAATGACAGCTGTCATCATCCCCTCGGTGGGCCTGGTCATCAGGTCGCAGCTGCTTTGTGGGTTTGGTGTCAATGCTGTGGCATCGGACGAGAGTCTGCTACTTGGAAAACTCCACACTGTGACTCTGTTTCTCAAACAGGATTCAAAGTCTTCTGGTCCAGAACGTGGATGGCCTCCACGGCTAGGATGGGCTCTCCCCTCTCCCCCTCTCCCCCTCTGATGCCCCTGAGTAAAAACATACTAGTGTCAGGAGAACAGGGCTGAATACTAGGCTATCCATGATTCTCTGCTCCAAGGACAGATCCAGATGGCCCACGGAAGAGGATATCCAGCTGATTGGGGATGGGAAGAAGGGCATTGGGGAACTGGGAATAACAACTAGTCGTTTGCCCATTAAATAATGTATGGACACTATAAATAAATAAAATAAAGCTTTATGGTATAAAAAAAAGAGAAAGTTCTTAATTACCCTTGTGTATTTGCTTGAATGTCATTTTCCAGGATATGATTAATGTTAGTACTTTAAGAATCGCTTCCCTATTTCTGTCCAAAAATTAGAACTGCATTTTCAGAATCTAACTTCAAAATTAGAAACAGAACAACTGAATTTTAGAATACATACGAAATCCTGTTGACTATGGCGTCTTCATCTTCTTGTTCATCTGTAAAAATATTTAAGGTATTAAAATTTTGTCTTTCAACAAAATTTTTCATTAATTTAAAATATACCAAAGCTATAAACTTTATGAAATCAACTAATGAATGAAAAGACTTTCATAGCGCATTGTGTTTACTCCAACAAAGATCCAAAGTTAAACCTCTTGCACCAGGTAAGATGGCATGTGGTTAGAGAATGGACTATCTTTTTTTAAATATTTTATTTATTCATTTTCAAGCAGAGAGATACAGAGAGAGAGAGAACACCAGGGCCACCACCTTGTGGGTCTGGCTTATGTGGGTCCTGGGGAATTGAACCCAGGGCCTTAGGCACTGGAGGCAAGTGCCTTAACCACTGAGCCATCTCTCCAGCCCGAGAACGGACTATCTTGATTTGGTGGAAAACTCTAATGAATACATGTAAATTAAAATTCCTAAAATACTTAAACCCCAAGAAAATACAATTTGGGCTGGGGAGATGGATCAGTGGTTAAAGGCACTTGCTTGCAAAACCTGCCAGCCCAGGTTCGATTCCCCAGTGCCCACAGAAAGCCAGTTGCACTGTGGTACATGCATTTGAAGTTTGTTTGCAGCAGTAAGAAGCCCTGGTGTACCCACACTCACTTTCTCTCTCTGTGTCTCTTGTGCAAATAAATGAAACTATTTTTAAAAAACAAAGAAAACTTAGCAGAAGTGTTGGATTCTTGTGGGATTCACTGTTATATAATGTTAATAACAATGTAAAACTTAATGAATGAAATTTTCTGGTCAATAGCCAACATAAGTTTTTATTACAAAATATCATATTCTTGGAATTTACCTCTTTTCTTTTGAGTCTGTGTTAGAATAACAAGATTCTCTTGGACAATTCTAAACTACCTTGACTAACTTCACCTCAATAATTCACAAATTTTGTCCACTTTTTAAAATATTTTTTAAGTAGCAGGCAGCATTTCCCCAGCCCTCTTCAGCCTGTTGGCAGCCATCTCTTTTGTCTGCTCCCATAAACTTACCAGCCAGAGGCTGGCTCTGGGAAGCCCTCCCTGCCCCTCCTGTTCCTCATCTTCCTAAAGTCTTCTGGAGGCTTCTGGACTTTGAGTGCTCACCTATCTTAGTGTCAGTGTTATTTTACCTGGTGTGATGGTTAAGTTTTGTTGTAAACTTGACCTTTTTAGTAATCTTGGGTGGGTCACTGGAGGGCAGTGTCAGAAGGAAATTCCAGAGACTCGGGGAGTCAAGTCTGGGAAAGTATTGTAAGGCCCTGCCCTACGGCTATACAGAGGAAGGAAATCTCTCTCTTCCCCTGCCTCCCCAACTGCCTGGCTGCTGGTGCTTGTGCTGCATCTCTTCATCGGCATTGAAACCAAGTTTCCTCAGCCTTCCAACCTGGACTGAAGACCAGCGGTTCCCAAGGAAGCCTTTAGGCCTTCTGTGCTGGATTAGGACAGCTGAGGCATCCAGCCATAGACTGAGCAGCTACTGCTTTCTTGACTCTCGGGCTTGCAGACTGCTATTGTGGGACTGCTGTGAGCTAACCCAATAAATTACCCTTTTTACTACAATTCATCCTGTCGCTTCTGTTCCTCTAGACAATCCTGACTAACACACCCACTGTCCATCCTGAATTACAGCAGTGGAACCACAAAGTAACAGTATTAATATCATATTGCTGAGCCCACATCCAATCAGTCACCAAGTGTGAAGGAAAGGTTCACTATCTCCATACCCACCAAGAAGGAGCTCCACCTCCTCCCCACAACTCCTGGATCACCTTGAAAATCATCTAGATCCCTGACTTTCCTGCTGTCACCCTGCTTCCCCTGAACAATGCATCTCTGCTCTTTAATTCACACCCTCTCCCTCCTGTGCCCATAGATATGAAACCTCCCAGAGTATCTTTAAAACAGCTAGGACACTGCCTTAGATCTGCAGACCCTCAAGCTTCACAAGAGTTATAAAAGTCAGAGCCATGTGATGGACAGCACTAAAGTAACCCCAGAGCAAGGGCTCTGTCCTTACATCCTATCAGAAAAGCCTTGGTGCAGGGAACCTCTAAGTGCCCCACAGCACAAGGAAATACTGTGATTTCAAGAAAATAGCTGGAATGTAACAGAGGCAGTGAGGCAAATGTTAGAGTGTACATAATGAATGTTCTGGCCTACAAGTCTGTTAATCAATCAACCTAGATTCATTAAAGAAGAGACTAAAGCTATGGGAGCTCTCTGACTAGGGAAAGACAACAGCAAAGAATACAAGGATACTATCCCAGTACAATTAATAGACACTCGAAATTTTACACTGCTTTAGAGACAGAAAAAGGAAATCCCAACAGGGAGAACAGGTAAGGCTGAGGTGAGTAGAATGTTCATTCCAAGCCAACCATAGGAACCTAATCCCCTCATAAACTCGGGAATTTCCCAGGTACTACACAGAGCCAGTACTATTCTTAGTTTGACACAAGAATTGTGATAAACAAGGACTCTGGTCTAGAGGGTGACCCTGAGTGTAGTCAGGTTCCCTGCAGGTTATTTTTAGTGCTCTCGGCCCCAGGCAACTGTCTGCTTCACTCAGCAGCATAATCAATCCTAGGTACAGCCTTGTCTCTGTCACACCTACACCACAGGGCACCCCTGGGAAGTGCCAACTCAGATGCTTCTACTTGCCTGATTTCCTCTTGTATCTTGTGATGATGAAGTAGGAGACCACGTAGAGGACCGCAAAAAGAAGAAAACATATCTGCAATGAAACAAATTGAACACGTCACCTACACATCTGCCTATCATTTAAGAAACTGACGAAAGACGCATCTTTGGTGTCTAGGCAAAATAAAGCATTCAAGTGTTAAAAAATTAAAACTTTTGGACATTTCACTAATAAAACGTCTGCTAATACTAATACTAATAAAAATACTAATTCATGTGAACGAGTCAGTTACCTCAGCTTAATACTATTAGAGACGGGGAGTTCCTGGCGATTTTTCCCTCTTATAACCAGGTCAAGTTCATGTGGGAGTATATATCCAGAGCCAGACCATCACCAACCACTCTGAGAGATGGGGTCACCGAGAAAACACCCCGCTAAATAACAATGCTAACAATACAAGAATGTGCTGCTGCCATAAAGACAGAGGAATGACACAGGTTCCATTCTATAAAACTACTACATAAAGAGTCTCCACAAATGAATGTAGAGAAAATGGTCTAGTAAATACACCTCAGCTGAACAAAGATTATTAATTTCTACTTATCTATGTATGTGTGCAGATGTGCATGTAGAAGCCAGGCAACAATCTCGGGAGTGATTCCTCAAGAACACCAGCCATCGCTTGTGCTATTCACCTCTTTGTGAGACAGGGCCTCTCATTGGCCTGAAGCTCACCAAATAGGTTAGACTAACTGGCCAGTGAGTGCCAGAGGTCTGTCTGTCTCCACCTCCCCGGCTCTGGGATTACAAAATGTGCCACCATATACCACATTATTACATGGGTTCTGGGGATTAAACTCAGGTCCTCATACTTGTGAGAAAAACACTTTATTGAGCTATCTCCCCAGCCAAAACAAAAAAATAAATATTAAAGTTGCATTGTATTTGTCTTCATAAAAACTCAATAGTTTTACTGTATACATCATGGGGTTTTGCACTATGTATACATTGTAGAACAGCCCAAGTGCACTAATTAACATAGGTATTAGTTCAGATACTTAACTCTGTGATGCAAACACTTAAAATCTATTCTCTGGTGATTTCCACATTACAAATATAATACATTGGAACTTGCTACAGCACTAGGCTATGCATCAGATCTCTTCAACTTGTTCTTCCGAACTCAAGTTTTGAGGGAGGGTCTCACTCTAGTCCAAGCTGACTTGGAACTCACTCTGTAGTCCCAGGCTGGCCTCGAATTCACAGTGATCCTCCTACCTATACCTCCCAAGTGCTGGGATTAACTGAAATTTTGCATCCAATGACCTGCACACATCCTGAATCCTGCAGCTCCCATCCTGGCCCCGATAACTACTACTGTAATCTCTATTTTCTATGAGCTCAATTGTTTTAGTGAGGTTACGCAATAAATAGTCTTTCTGCACCTGGCTTATTTCACTTACCATAATATCCCCAGGTTGATTCATGTTGTCCCAAACGATAAGGTTTCATTCTTAAGGCTGAGTGGGTATTTTCATTCATCCACTAACATGGAGATGGCTTCTATAACTTGACTATTATAGCTAGAAAGCAGTAAGTCCAGGAGCTGATTTATTGCCTTTAGATATACACCTAGAAGTGAGACCGGTGGGCCATTTGGCAGATCTGTTTATAATTTTTCAAGGAACCTTCACGGTTTTCCATAATGGCTAAACGAACTTACATTCCCACCAACAGTATGTATGGATTCCCTTTCCTCCGCATCTTCAACAGCACTTTCCTCTTAGGTGTTGTTGGACAGCCATGCAAATAGGTGTGAAGTGATATCTCTCTGGAGTCCTCATCTGCATTTCTCTGGACAAGGGATGTTAAGCATTTTTTCATATACCTGCTGCCCACTTGTATGTCTTCCTTAGAGAAATGTCTATTCTGGCCCTTTGCCCATTTTTAATGGGTTATATGTTTAAGTTTCACTTCATTTCTGTTAGAGCTGGGGAATGACAGACCAGCAAAGTGAACTTTATATAAAGTTCACTATAAAGTGACTCTTTATGTAGTAGTTTTATAGAATGGAACCTGTGTCATTCCTCTGTCTGTTTATGGCAGCAGCACATTCTTGAAGTGTTAATATTGTTAGCATTGTTATTTAGCGGGGTGTTTTCTTGGTGGCCCCATCTCTCAGAGTGGTTGGTGATGGTCTGGCTCTGGATATATACTCCCACATGAACTTGATCTGGTTATGAGAGGGAAAAATCGTCAGGAACTCCCCGTCTCTAATAGCTCTAATGTCTCTAATAAGCTGAGGTAACTGACTCGTTCACTTTCTACTTATCTTTGTATGTGTGCGGATGTGCATGTAGAAGCCAAGCAAAGTAGGGCAGGTTGAGGAACAAGAGGCCTCATCAAAGACCAAGTACTAAAATCAGCCTGTGGACCACATGGGGAAAAGATGGGAAAATCTCAGAGACTCTCAAATCCTTCCTGGCTGATAGTAAATTCCAGGGAGTGTGCGAGATGGGGATTGTGAAGATGAGCTGGGGGACATTTGACTGAGAAAGACTCTGGACTCAGGTGGTAATCAGTCCCTACACCATCTAGAGGTGACACACTGAGCCAGCACGCAGGGAGAGGGGCAGAAGTCCCCAGCTCAGGAAGCTGAGGACCTGTTAAGAACACTGACAGAAAGCACTGAGAGAAAGTGAGTGGAGTCACCACCTTCTCCCAAAACCCTCTGGAACACAGAAGTAGGCCAAAGGTAAACAGGGTGTGGCAAGGAGGTAAGAGACAGTGGACGGAACAGAGTCTGAGAGGAGCTCCACAGCAAAGGAAGAGGAGCACTGGGCAGGAAGACAGGAACTATGAGGTTAACATCAGAGATCAGATGACAGGTGGAATTCCTATTTATGAGGCTGAGATTCATTCATTCGGGAGTTATTCAATGTACCACTTACTACAGCCAGGCACTCTTCTGAGACAGGAGCCACATGAGCAAAGGTGTCACCCCTATGCAGCTCACTCCAGCAAGGGAAGTAACAAAGATGAACAAATTAAGTGGGCAACAAAGAACTGAACTGGGCCAGGCACTCAGGAGGCAGAGGTAGGAGGACCCCCATGAGTTCAAGGCCACCCTGAGACAACATAGTGAACTCCAGGTCAGACTGGGATAAAGCAAGACACTAAGACACTACCTTAAAAAAAAAAGAACTGAACTGCATTGTGCCCGATGAAGGTGAGTGCCAGCAGCTGTGGGCACTACTTCAGGCAAAGTGTCATAAGGAAGCGCTATGGACAAGAAGAACGAGCCTGACAGCATGTGAGGTACAGACAACAGTTCCAAGGGAGAACAGGAGATGTCAGGACTTTGTTCCGGGTGGACACCTTACACATGGCAGCTAACATGCTGGCTTCGAACCCAAAGTGAGATGGGCATTGCTAGGACAAAACATCTGGCCAAAAGCAGCTGATGGGAAGCAAGAGTTCAGTTTGGCTTACAGTCTCAAGAGGAAGCTTCATGATGGCAGGAAAGCATGGCGTGAGCAGAGGCTGGACATCACATCTGCCACCCCAGGTGGATGGAAAACAGCAGCAGCAGAGTGAGCTCAGCTAGCACTGGTAAACCAGGGGTTAATAACCCTCAAGGTCCTTCCCCAGTGACACACCTCCTCCAGCAAGGCTCTACCTCCCAAACTGCCACCAGCTGGAACCAAATACCCAAAATACATGAGTTTATGAGGGATATGATTCAAACCGCCATAGGTATCCATTATAGGATTCTACACAGAGGATTATGAGTACAATCCAATACAGGCCAAAAACTCACCTTAGCTACTACACAAAAATAACCTTGAAGGGGGCAAGAACGGAAGCAGAGACCTAGAAAGAATTACACCTAGACAGTGAAGGTGTGAAGAAATGGTCAAGGGGGGGGGGTGTTTTGAAAGCAGACCTGTTAGAACTTGTAAAAATAAACACAGTGTTCTTGGCCTGAGAAACTGAAAAAAGGGAGTTACCATTTCCTTAGTCAGGAAAGATTGTGAAAGGAATGGTTTGCAGAAGAAATAAAGCACATACTGCTCACTCAGGTGGAAGGCTAAGATAATACGGCTATCACTCAGGAAGGATAGCTTTAGGGGAGAGGACCGGCCAACAAGTCTAGGGAGACAGTTCAATGGTGGCAAAGCCTGCCAGCCAGGGTTCAAGGCCCCAGCCACTCATGTGAACCCAGAATGGAATTCATTTGCAACAGTAAGAGTCCACAGCAAGCCCATACACACATATGCACACACACAGATGGGCAAAGAAATAAATACTTTTAAAAAGAATAAAGACACTGACCAAGACAGCAGTGAGCAAGGCTGCAGGAGCCTGGGCATCCCCAGAGTCACATGAAGGAAGGAAGGAGTGTTGAAAACTCCTGACAGGCCGAACAAGATGAGGACAGTGCATTGACAACTGGGTTTGGCACCATGGAAGTCACTACAACCTTGACAAAGTAGTGGAGGCAAAAACCTGACAGAAGGGGATTCAGAGAGGGCGGAAATAAAAAGGCAGCTCTTTCCAAGGGTTAGTGTAAGGGGGCAAGGAAAACGTGAATGCAAGTCAAGAGGCCTTTTGAAAAGATGATCAATTACAAGGTAGGATAAATGATCCTGCAGAAATAATGAAATACTGCTGAGGAACTGCAAAGCTGAAGGGGTGACAGGAAGCCCATCCAACAGTGAGAAGGGGGCTATCGGCAGAGGTGGGCTCCGCTCATCTGCCTTCAACTCTTGTTCTCACCCATGCCTGCCTCAGACCATTGGTGCTACTTTGTTCTCTGCCCTGCAAGCTGCACCTGGACGTCCGTGTGCCTTGCCACCATGTCCCACAGCTCCTCTTCACGCAGTATCTTGGTGGGACAACCCCACAGATGCGAGGATTTCTCATTCCCCTCAGCATCACTAGACACACTGCAGTTTGGTTACTATTTATTTCTCACTATGGTGTCCCCGGTCTTGAGGGGGAGCACAGAATACTGAGCTTGGTGGCAGGTGGGCATGTGGTAGATACATGGTAGGTAGAGACATGATAGATACCTTTTCTTGTCTCTCTTTCATAAGTGTGACAGAAGCAATTTACCAAATCAGAACGCTATACAGAGAGCGGATGGAGAAAATTAATAAACACAAGTAGAGAAATACCACAGAAACAAAGGACAAATGGACTTTAAAGTTCCAACAAGTAAATGAAATATTTAAAAAATAAAGTTCCAACAAGCCCAAACAAACTGTAAGTAACACCCGTGTCCTGAGAAGCCGTCAAACACACCATGGGATTCTGAGACACCATGAGAGGGGGCAGGGGCAGCTGCAGTCCGCAGGAAACTTCGGTCTGATGACTCCAACCCATACCCAAATCACTTTCAGTCCCCACCCCTGCCCCTCTCTCCAGTAAAGTGTCTTTCAAAACACTGTTACTTTCTCATCATTCACTCATTCATTCATTCATTCTTCCAACCACTAATCTGACTTCACACCCACCAGGCAACTCAGAGGACCCTCAAAGGCAGTGGAAGTGATGCCCTCACAGCCAAATCACTCTCCTCAGCTTTCCTTGGCCTCTGTCAGCACCCCTCCATGAGGCAGGGTTCTGCCTCATCTCTCACTGGTTTCCCTTGTCCTTTAACCACTGCTTCTGACTCAGGCTGAGCATCCCTCCGCTCTCACTGAATGAGCTCTTCACAAGCTGCATCAGCAAACCCCAGCCTGAATCTCTGACGACAGTCGAGAAGCACTGGTTTAGGATAATAGCAAAGTGAGGTGACCACTATGAAACCTAAGAAGGGGGAAAGTGAAGCCAAGGGCAGGGCGAGAGGAGAGGAATGTCCGTCAACTGAACTTAGGACAAGAAGAAGCTACAGCAAAACTACCTGACCAAGGAAGGCAGGAGAGCAGAAACTCTGACAAGGGAGGCAGGTAGCATGCACCTGCAACCCCAGTGCTGCTGAAGTAGAGACAAGTGGATCCATGGCTTTCTGGCTATCTTGTCTAGCTCTAATTGGGAAATCCTGTCTCAAAAAACAAGGGAGAGGTTGCGAAAGACACCCAAAGTCAACCTCTGATCCCCACATACATACACACAAGTGTGCATGCACACACTCACACACCTGAATCACACATATGAACATGAATACATCCATACACACACACATACACACAAAAGAATAATTCTATAATGGACACATGTCTGAACAGATGCTTCTCAAAAGAAACACAAATGGTTAACAAATATATTTTCACAATGCTAACACCTTTAGCTCTCAAGTAAATGCAAACTGAAACTAAATCACGACTCCATTCACCCCAGACAAAATGACTATCAGCCAAAGGAAAAACATACTGATAAGGATAAGATATGGACAGAAAGCTGTACTGAGTTGACTGCCTGTTGGTAGGCACATAAAGCAGTACAGCCACTATGGAAAATAGCATAAAGTTTTCTAAAAAATAAAAAATAAATACTACATATGATCAGTGTTGCATAGCAAATTCCTCCGAACTGAAATATCCCCTCCTTAAGGGAACAGAGAGGTTCAGGAGAGCTGAAACTGCAAAGGTTACACACCACTTCCCAAGGCTTTCGGAGCTGGAAACAACTCTTGAGGAGCAGCCTCTGCCCAGTGTTGGGGAGTGATAGTCTGAATTGAACCATTTCCCCCTGGGGGAGGAGGGAGGCGTAGGAGACTCAGGAGATCAACAAGCTTGCAAGATTCCTCCTTAAGGTTATATAAAGAATAAACAACTGCCAGGATGGAGGAGATTCCACCAGCCAGAAGAGCTGTCTGCAGGTTGTGCAGTGAACCCCAGGGTTGTAACTTCCATGAGTCCTCACCAATACCTGGGTGGGTTTCTGGTGATGCAGTTACCTTTGAGTCAGTCATGCTCCTGTAAGTGACCCCTCACCCTGCTCTGGCAGTGATCCCAATGAACTCACTGGTTCACTGAAACTGGTATTGGTGTAATCATATTTGAGGTGAATAGATGTGTGTTCACATCTCCTCAGTGAAAAAGTTTCACACAACATCCAGCTATACCATTCCTGGGTATACATACACTCAAAGGAAATGAAGTTGGTATATAAGACACCTGCATATCCATACTTATCACAGCACCATTCATGACAGCAACAGATATTTGCTGGGATTTGCAGGGATCAACCAATCAATGAATTTTTTTAAATATGGCAAAACCCCAGCAAGTTATTCTAGAGACATCAAAAAATCAAATTTGAAGTCCGTATGGAGAGACAAAAGACTCACAACAGTGAGCACAGTATTGGAGAAAAACCAGAAGCCTGCTGCTACCCAGTTTCAAGACATTTTATAGGCTGAAGTAATCAGGACTCTGTGGTACATTACAGGCAAATATTGATTAATGAAACAAAACGGGAATATACCCACATAAATAGAGCTTAGTTGATCTTCCACAAATCTTTCACAGGTACAAAGGCAATACAATGGGAGAAAATATCTTTTTTAACAAGTGGTATTGGAAAAACCAGACCACCTATCCAATGCAAAAAACTAAAATATGTATGGACATACCTCAAAAAATTAACTCAATGCAACTGCCCTCACTGACAGGACCCTAAGCCATACCAGGCACTCTGTGGCATACTTGCCTTGCTCACTGTGGAAGCATAAAACAGCCCTAAGAAATCGATGGCACCACACCTCTGCTGGTGCAACAGCCATGCCTCACACGCCTGGGTGAGTAACCCAGGCTCAGAAAGCCTCTCTTTCGTAGATCCTAACGTGGAGTAAGAGTCAGTAGCAGAGGCCAGGAAGCTGGAAAGGGGCCATGAGAAGGAAGGAGAAGGGAGAGGTAAAGGGAAGGGTGTATAGATATGCAAGTAGAGAGGCAGAATACTGGGGCTAGAAAGGTCTAAGTGAGATCAGAGGAGGGAATGGAGAAGAGAAATGAGCAGAGGGAGGGCAAACCCAAACTACAGATGATACAAGTAAGGCATATGGAAACCTACTTCTTGGTTAGCTGATTTCACGAGCTTAATTTCGGGCAGAAGTACCTGGTGGCAGAGGACTGTGCTGCACTCAGAAGACAGGGTTTTACAGGGTGGAATATTTCCCAGTGAGTTTTTGGTCAGAGAGACCCCTGATGCCCCACAAACAATCCTAGCCAATGCCAGTGCTCTTGGCTGCCGACCAGAATGAGGTGGGAAGACCCTACCGCTGAAGTCACCACACGCTTCAGTTTCAGGACACTGAGAATTCACGCTGGAAATGAATTGGAAGCCTTCTCGCTGCTTGGCAGTTGTCACAGTGCTGAAAGGGGCTCTGCAGGCTGCTGGGGGAGAAAGTCATCCACAGCCTTAGCCAGCAGTGGACCCTGCAACACAACAGACCAACCAGGTAAGAAAGATGTGTCCACTGATACAACACCGGCAGGTGTGTTCTGGGGTAATGAAATGCTGCTCTCTAATTGGATCTGAGGCCTGCTCCATCAGAGGGAATTCATGCCTGGTACTAAAAACCTAGTCAATGGCCTATGGCTGGGGTAGTCACAGGCCCTACTGTTGACTAAATAGGTATGTGTGCCCACTAAATATTTATGTTTATGTCCCTATGCTAGTGCTGCTCTCACTTCTGAACAAAGAAACTTCTCTTTGCCAGTGGCAGTGACAGTCAGGGAGACTCAACTCATGACAGCACCAAGCAACAGCTGATGCTCAGCACTAAATGACACATTGCTATCACACCCTCACAAGAGGTGGCAGGAAGGACGCAGGGGAATGCTTTTGTTTGTTTTTTCAAGGCAGGGTCTCACTCTAGCCCAGGCTAGACCTGGAACTCACTCTATAGTCCCAGGCGGACCTTGACTTCACAGCACTCCCCCTACCTCAGCTTCCCAAGTGCTGAGACTAAGCAGAGGAATGCTTTACAATGCTGGGTCACTGTTGTACTCATGGCCTTACAGGAGCTGTCATTACCTGCTCAAAACCTGACAATGACTGGACCCATTAACACATCATTATGAATGATGGAGGTTAAAAAAATGTTAGCAAAATAGAAAAGGAAGCCAGGTGCACTCCTTTAATCCCAGCACTCAGGAGGCAGAGGTAGGAAGAATGTCATGAGTTCAAGGCCACCCTGAGACTACATAGTGAATTCCAGGTCAGCCTGGGCTAGAAAGACCCTAGACCCTACCTCAAAAAAAAAATAGAAAAGGGACCAGTTGGAAAGAAGATTTGGTAGAATGAGATGTTGGAGGAGGGACAAAAGAAAGTAATTATAATCAAAATATATTATATACATGTACTAAAACTATCAATAAAATTTTTAAAGAAAACTTCCCTGATGAACACATAAAAATTTGTCAGCTTGTGCAACAGTGTAATCTTGCCTCCAAAGAAAAAAAATAGGAAAGGAGAAAGGGTTGGCGGGAAGGAAGAAGAGAGAAGAAGAAAAAAAATTGTGCTATGGTCACACAACTACAAAACTGAGAATTATATCCACACCAGGACACAAAAAGAGTGCATATTGTAAGAGCCCATTTGCATAAGGTTCAAAACCAAGCAAAAACTATCATGTTAAAAGCCAGAGCAGCAGTTACTCTTGGACGGAAAGTAACCACAAGGGAGGTGGGGTTAGCCTCTAGTTGGTGGTAAGATTCTGTTTCTTAATCAAGACTAGGATTACAAAGATGTAGAAAATGCATTTATGATTATATACCCTTCCCTATGTACTTAAACTACAATTGAAAATTACAATTAGGGCTGGGGAGATGCCTCAGCAATTTAAAGTGCTTGCCTGCAAAGCCTGCAGGTCTGGGTTGGATTCCCCAGTACCCACATAAAGCCAGATGCACAGCATACATCTGGAGTTCATTTGCAGCGGCCGGGATGCCCATTCTCATTCTTTCTCTCCCCCCCCCTCTATATATGTATACATATATAAGTATTGTTTAATTAAACTAGGCTGGGGAGATCGCTTGAATTGCCACAGCAAATTCCGTTAACTCAGCTTCTGCATCTCACTTTATACAAGTTGGATGATTCTAAACCTTCACCTCAAACCAAGAGTGACTGAATAAGAGATACAAACACAGAACTCAGATATGTTTTAAAGTTCTGAAAACACAAACAAACCCAATCATAACATTTCCCAAGTCATTGTGGGATGCAGTCATCAAAGAAAAGCGGAGGATGAGTCAGTTTCCCAACCCGCCAACAGCAACAGCATGAAGCCTTCCTGGAGAGGCTACTTCTGAGCAGAGACTTGCAACCCTGCTCTGGGAGCGGGGAGACCAGTCGGTCCTCCCTCCTAGGGAGGCTTCCAAAGGGCTACCCAGCTGCTGAGACTGGGTGGAGACAGTGGGGTGCAGAGCCTGCCAGAGCACCTCGAAGCTGGGGTGCTACCCGTGTGGAGACGCCAGGGCCTCACCCAGCCCGAGTGACCCAAATCCACCACCCCACATTGAGGACGGAAGATGCAGGTGACAGGACTGAGGGATCACAGGGAGCAGGTGATGGAGTCACAGGTGACTGAGGGAAGCAGGTGATGGAAGGATCACAGGTGATTAAGGAAGCAGGTGGGGGGTCACAGGTGACTGAGGGAAGCAGGTGAGGAGGGGTCACAGGTGAGGGAACTCACAGGTGACTGAGGAAGCAGGTGACTGAAGGAGGCAAGTGAGGGGTCAAAGGTGACTAAGGGAGGCAGATGGCGGGGGCACAGGGGGGGGGGGCACAAGTGAGGAGGGTCGCAGGTGACTGAGGAAGCAGGTGATGGAAGGATCACAGGTGATTAAGGGAAGCAGATGGAGGGGGTCACAGGTGACTAAGGGAAGCAAGTGATGGAGGGGTCCCAGGTGACTGATGGAAGCAGGTGATGGAGTCACAGGTGACTGAAGAAGCAGATGACTGAAGGAGGCAAGTGAGGGGTCAAAGGTGACTAGGGGAGGCAGATGGAGGGGGTCACAGGTGGGGGGGGTCACAAGTGAGGAGGGTCGCAGGTGACTGATGGAAGCAGATGAAGGGTCGCAGGTGACTGAGGAAGCAGGTGATGAAAGGATCACAGGTGACTAAGGGAAGCAAGTGATGGAGGGGTCGCAGGTGGCTGATGGAATCAGGTGACTGAGGAAGCAGGTGAGGGAGGGGTTCCTGGTGACAGGAAGTGGGCGCAGGTGCCCAGGTCGCGGCCTGAGCGCAGGCGCGGGGCACCCCGCGAACTGGGGAGAGCGGGGGTCTGGCCGCGCGGCCACGCACCGTGGACTCCCGCACTTGGCTGTGGAAGTGCTGCTCCCGCGCCGACACCTCGTCCTGCCCTTCTTCCATCCTCCTCATGCCCGCCGCCGGGCCGCCCGCGTCCGAGCGCCCCGCCGCACCATCGCCCGCCCACGCCGGGGCCGCCCCGCCGCTCCCGGGCCGCGTCCGGACCCGGACCGTGACCGACAGCCGCGCAACCTTGACGCCGCCGCCGCCTCAGCCGCCGCTTGGGCTTCTCCGCTACCCCGCTGGGCTGCGGGGGCGGGGCCGCGCGCAGGGCGGGGCCTTGCGTCACTGCAGGGCGCCTCACGTCAGAGACGCGCGCCGAGGAGTGAGAGGAACCGGGCGACCGGGGGCGGGGCCTGAAGGTTTGGGGCGGGGTCTGACGGGCGACAGTGAGCACGCGGGCTGGGGATTGGGCCCAGAGGTCGGCGGGCGGGGCCTGCCTGGTTGGACTGGAGGCGGGGCTTAAAGGACTGCCGTGAGCCCGCGGGCTGGGGGCGGGGCCAGCGCCTGGGGCGGGGTCAGAGTCTGGGCGGAGTCAGCGCCTGGGCGGGGCCAGCTCCTGGCCACGCCCCATAGGGGCCTTGGGGCGGCGCGGGGAGCTCTCCGGCGGCGGGGAGGGGTCGCAGCGGCTCTGCCCGGCGGGTGGTCGTCCGCTCGCCCGGATGGGTGGGGTTCCCAGCCTGCGGGGCTCCCTGGCGCGCTGGGCGGAACCCCAAGGATCTGGAGGGAGGCGGCTGCGCCCCTGGAAGCTGAGATAAGAGCCTGGGCTCCGCGTCCGCCGCGCGCAGGGCAGGGGGCAGCGACCTCTAAGTCTAAAGTGCGTGCTGATCAGCACTGTCGGAGGTGCACATACGCCCCCATTCCGCATCATCTTGTTTTTTTTAAAAGAGAGAGAGAGAGAGAGCACCAGGGCCACCACCTTGTGGGTCTGGCTTATGTGGGTCCTGGGGAATTGAACCCGGGGCCTTAGGCACTGGAGGCAAGTGCCTTAAGCGCTGAGCCATCTCTCCAGCCCCTCATCTTGGTTTTTATTCTTATTATAAAATTGGAACTTAAAGGAATATTTATAATCACGCTTTTGTGTTTCTCTGGCGGGAGTGGTTGGGGAACCCGAGGCTTGCTCCCAGCATGTGTTCCTGCTCAGCTGGTAATCAGCCAGTAACAACTTATAAACTAGTTCAGCTCTTTTTTTTTCAGTGTCTCAGCCTGAAAGGACATATGCTAAAGAGTTTCCTAGACACCCACATTCTGAGAGCTGTGTTAAATACCTGTTTCAACTGACCTAGGTCATATCTGGGTTAATCGCCCCAAATCTGAGGATAAGCATATCCGCTTTGAAGGTGTGTGGCATTTGGACACATATTGCCGAAAGTGGACACGTTACAGTATTTCATCACTTCCTTATCAGATATTGCAACCGTTTAAACCCCTGAATTTCTTCATGGAACTGTCTAGAGAGATTTAGCCACCTTCATGTCTGTTGTTTCTCTGTCTTTGCTGCTTGTGGCACTTGACCCAGGATGGCAGATTTCAAAAATGGCCACAAACTCACCACTCCCTCACCAGGCACCTATCCCAGGGAGAGGTGGGGTCTTTCGTCCACCCTGAATCTATGTGACTTTCTCCCAACGAGAGGAAAGTAGAAACTGGCACTGGAGTGTGTCTTCCTCTGACCCGAGCAACACCAACAGCCAGTGAGCTGAATGGCTCATCCCTTCTCTTTTGGTTTGGTTGGGTTTGGTTTTGGTTTTTCGAGGTAAGGTCTCGCTCTAGTCCAGGCTGACCTGGAATTCACCATGTAGTCTCAGGGTGGCCCTGAACTCACGGCAATCCTCCTACCTCTGCCTCCCGAGTGCTGGGATGAAAGGCGTGCGCCATTACGACGGGCTAAAAAAAGAGATCACTGTTTTGTTTTGTTTTTTTTTTTTGGGGGGGGGGCTCATCCCTTCTGCTACCTCAGCCAACACCCTTTCCACATCCCTCAATGAGGTTAATCTTCCTAAGTGAAATAAGCCAGACCCAGAAAGACAAACGTTGCATGTTTTCTCTCATTTGTAGATTAATCTTCTTAACCACACCTGTTCTCTATGACTACTTGGGCCAATGGAAGGGCACTGCCTTTTACTCTGGGAGATGCTAGCAGCTGCCACGGGGTGCTAATAGATGGGGCATAATCGGCTGCTGTTTGGAGCCTGGGCAGCAGATGAGGGTGAAGTGGCTCTCTACCACAGGTCACACCTGTGCCTTGGGTCTGGTGGAGGCGGTACAGGTAGAACTGTGAGCCCCGTGAACCCTTCTCCTGCCAGGCACGGCTTCCGTATTTTCCCCAGGAACAGGATGGTGACTGATATGGAGGATAACCAGACTTCCTAAACTATGAGATGCTTCCTGGCCACAAGGCCTGCTCTGCAGGCACCAGCTTCACATTGGAAGACCAACTGGGAACAAGCCTTGTGAAGGTTGTTCTGTCTCCTCGGACTCCCAGGAATGTGATCAAAGCCTAAATGATGCAGCTTTTCAATCAACTGGTGGACAAAAAAAAAAAAAATGGTGCCGGGCATGGTGGCACACGCCTTTAATCCCAGCACTCGGGAGGCTGAGGTAGGAGGATCACTGAGTTCAAGGTTAGCCTGGGCTAGAATGAGGCCCTACCCTGGGGGTGGGGTGCAGTAAGCAAAACAAAACAAAATGAAATGATGACAAGAATGAGGAGCAGGAGGAGTTCTGTGCTTCTAATAAACTGAACGCTGTCTCTAGAAAATAATTGGCCGTGTCTTCTAAAGCTGGAAGTAGGAAGTCCGCAGCTGCCCACAGGCCCACACAGCTCCAGCACACACGAGAGAGGTGCACACGTCTCCCTCTGTCCATCCCAGTGGGGTGGGGACATACACTGACATTCCCATGGAACAGTGCTGTCCGTTTTCATGGGGTGAAAATGCGTGACCGAGGACAGCAGGTGACGATGGGCATGGATTTCTAAAGTTCTGAGCAAAAGAAAGCCACTGTGTGTGTGTGTGTGTGATGTATATGTACAGATACATATACACAGTGTGACTCTGACCATACATAAAGCTCAGAACCATTCAACAGAGAGCAATACATCTTCCCAGGAAGCAAGCGTGTAGCGGAACAAGAGGGAAGACGGGCAAAAGGAAACCCTGAGGTGGGAGGTGGCAGCGAGTGGCATTCTGAACAGGTGAGCTCCTGTCTCCCTAAGCTGGGATGTGGCAATTCACAACTCTGTTGGTCTTGTGCCTTATACATTATGTATAATGCATAGGACGGACCTACTAAAAAATTAATAAAGCAATCGCTTTTAATAACCACTGCTGCCTGATAGTCTAAGCTTCCTAAAGGCGTGGTTTACCTGCAAGAACGCTATAGACTGGGTTCCAGTCCGCAGTGAGTCAGCAGTGTGGCCTGTCTCGTGAATTAATAATGCCCAGGACTCCGTCCTGCTCTAGTACTCAGCGGTGGGCTCTTTCCATCCATATTCTGATCCTACCACACAATGCCTGACACTGGTTTATTGGTTACTTTGCTTTGTTTTTCTTCGAGATAGGTCCTCACTCTAGTTCAGGCTGATCTGGAATTCACTATGTAGTCTCAGGCTGGCCTTGAACTCACTGCAATCCTCCTACCTCTGCCTCCCAAGCTGGGATGAAGGGCATGCACCACCACACCTGGTTTTTGGGTTATTTTGGCTCATGGTTCTGGAAGCCAGAGCATCTAAGAAGTATATGACTTTTCCTGGGGAGATGTAGAAAATTATCTACTTGTCCCTGATTGGAAATGGGCGACACATCAAAGAATGATTCTAGCTTAATGAACATTGGGTTTATTGGAATCACAAGAGCTACGGCACCAGAAAGCCCACGGGAACATGAGTGATGACTGGAAGCCTCCTCCCTGGAGCTCCTTGCACAGCCTGCAGGCTCCTGAGGGAAGGGCCTCCACCCTCCTCTCCTCGGCTGTCTTATTTTATAGCCCTGGGGAGAAGCTAGGTGGATCTTGTAAGTTTCTGAGCTTCTCTCCTCTCTGCTGGAGGGTTTGTTACAATCTAGGGGAAATGGTCACACAGCGAAGAGCAAGGTGCCCAGAGGGGTAGCCACCCTTCCCTCATGGCAGAAAGCAGAAGGGCAAGTGGCAGAGGCAGAAGAAAAAGCAAGAAAACAGTGACGAGGCCAAGCCAGCCGCCCTCATGAACTAGCATGTGCTCTAGAGAAAGGCATTAAGGCATGCACAGGGAGTCTGCCCTGTGATCCGAGCACCCCCCACTAGTCATGGGGGCTCTGCCCTTTGACCCCAGCACCCCCCACTAGGTGTGGGGGCTCTGCCCTTTGACCCCAGCACCCCCCACTAGGCATGGGGGCTCTGCCCTGTGAACCCAGCACCCCTCACTAGGTGTGGGGTCCCTGCCCTGTGACCCCAGCACCCCTCACTAGGTGTGGGAGCTCTGCCCTGCGACCCCAGCACCCCCCACTAGGCAGGACCACCTAGCACTGCCCGGAGCAATCATATTTCAACAGTAGTCTCAGAGGGGACACGCTATATCCAAAGCACACCAAGGGTTAGTTTGAAACTTCGCACTCGAATACATGCTTTTCTTGGATATTTTGTAGGTTACGCAAGAAGAAGACCTTGAAGGCTTAGGAAGAGACTTATTGTAGGGATCTGCCTTATTGTTATTTACAGAAGCTGAGAAAACCTGAGATCTCAGTGGATAAGCTGGAGACCCAGAAGAGCCAGTGGATAAGTTCCAGTCTGAAAGCCTGCAGATCCAAGCCTAGAGCAACCAAGTATTGGAGTAAAGACAGAGGTAGGAAGACACTGATATCCCAGCTCAAATGGCCTTACACATGGAACTCTGCAGGCCTTCAGCTTATTGGACGAGGGCCACCTATGTTAGAGAGGGCTGTCTTCTTAGCTTAGTCCACCAATCCAATGTTCATCTCACCCAAAAACACCCTTAAGATTCAGGCAGAATAGCATCTAACCAGCTGCCTGGGCACCCAATGGCCCAGGCAAGTGGGTGAACAGCTGGATCAGCTCCTGATATCAGTGCCTCCACCTCCTCCACTCTGAGAACACTGGGCTTAAAGAGGCATCAGAGCCCAGTGGTCGAAAGTATGAAAGAAGCAGCCTGGGTTTCAGTTCTGGCTTCTGCAACTGTCTATTGGCGTCCGTTCTCGCTGTGCTCACGTTCCCTGCACTGCAGAGAGCATAAGCAACTGGACACGACTGGATGCTGGATGCTGAGCTAGATATGTGCACAGCCACTACAACAGCCAGTGTGTGCAGGTTAGCTGTGTGCGCTGGAGGGTGAACGTGGGCCTTAGAGGTGGTGGTAGGAATGAAGGCAAAGGTGGACCATAAGATGCTTGAGACTCAAAGTGTAATAACCTCATACTGGACAAACACTGGTACACTGAGCTATGTCTCCAGCACCTGATTTCTTCATTTTTTGAACTGAGGATTGGAGGCTAATTATAAACAAAAATACAGGTAAGAGGGCTGGAGAGATGACTCAGTGGTTAAAGGCGCTTGCTTGCAAGGCTGACAGACTGGGTTCAATTCCCCAACACCCACATAAACCAGATGAATAAATGGGGCACATGCGTCTGGAGTTCACTTGCAGGGGCAGGAAGCCCTGGGGTGCCTATACTCACTCTTTCTCTAGTTCTCTCTCTCTCTCTCTCAAAGAAATTTTTTTAAAAAAATATAGGCAATAGGGCTGGAGAGATGGCTCAGTGGATAAGGCACTTGCCTCCAGTGCCTAAGGCCCCTGGTTCAATTCCCCAGGACCCACATAAACCAGCCCCACAAGGTGGTGGCCCTAGTGTGCTCTCTCTCTCTCTCTCTCTCTCTCTCTCTCTCTCTCTCTCTCTGTGTGTGTGTGTGTGTATCTCTCTGCTTGAAAATGAATAAATAAAATATTTTTAAAAATATATAGGCAATAGATAAATGATAGAAAGCTAGGTAGATAGATGATAGATAAATGGCTAAATGATAGATCGATTATAGATGCATGATGGATTATAGATAATAAATAGTAGATATGGAGTATAGATAGATAATAGCTGTTTTACAGAATGGTAGATAGTTAATAGATCATAGACAAACTGATAGATAGTGGAAGATAGACTATAGATAGGTTATAAATAAATGATTATAAGGATTATAGATAGATAAGTGATAGATCAACAAATGACTGATAGAAGGCAGATAGATGATAAGTGAGAGGCAATTGAATGATGGTAGGTAGAGATATACATTTATAATAAAAAATATTTTAAATGAGACCCAAGGAAGACGCACATAGATTGGAATAGTTAGCAACAGAAAAGTTAAACTGAGGGATGGAGAGATGGCTCAGCGGATAAGGCACTTGCCTCCAGTGCCTAAAGCCCCCGGTTCAATTCCCCAGTACCCACATAAGCCAGACCCACAAGGTAGTGGCCCTGGTTCTCTCTATCTATCTATCTCTATCTCACTGCTTGAAATTGAATAAAAAATATTTTTAAAAAAGAAAATATTTTTAAAAAAGAAAAGTTAAACTGAGCAAATCATAAAGCAATCTAGCTACTATTCTGCAATTTCAAGTTTTTAAGCTTCTTGGCATCAAAAATGAGGGCTAATGTGGTCACGAGCCAATGGAAGAAGGTGTATCTTCCCCTGGAGAAACAAACCTGTTCCTAACCCTTTGGTACAGAATAGATAACCTCACATGGGCCTTCAGACTGAAATACTAAAGAATGTGCTAGAAAATGTCCTCAAAAGACCTCCTTCAGCAAATGAAGCAACAGTTTGATATAACTGTGTCGTACAGGGCTAGAGAGTTGGCTCGGTGGTTAAAGGCACTTGCTTGCAAAGCCTGCTGAC
>PVHP010019757.1:0-31458 GCA_004024765.1 Zapus hudsonius
TCTCTCTCTCTCTCTCTCTTCTTGAAAAATAAATAAATAAAATATTTTTAAAAATTATTCTTGGGCTGGAGATATGGCTCAGCGGTTAAGGCACTTGTCTCCAGTGCCTGAGGCCCCCGGTTCAATTCCCCAGTACCCACATAGGCCAGATCCACAAGGTGGTGGCCTTGGTGCTCTCTCTCTCTCTCTCTCTCTCTCTCTCTCTCTCTCTCTCATCATCTATCTCCTGTATCTCTCTACTTGAAAATGAATAAATAAAATATAAAAAAAATTATTCTTATCCCTTTGTATAATTCTTTGTACATCGGAGGACACAAACTCAGATTAAGGGGAGAGGGAATTCAAAAGCTCTCTCTCCGTGTCAAATATTAGTTATCAGCAACCTGTATCATTATGGAGGTCCCATTCCGAGATCTAAGCCTGAATAGGGCAGGACCTGGAACCGAAGCCTGCCTCCGGGGCAGGAACGGGGGATGATAGTCAGCCACTGCTGAACTGGGAGCTCCCCTGGTCTTTTTCAGTTCTTATTAAAAGTCTTTGCGGGGAGGAAAAGGGAGAGGACAGTTTGCTGTTTGGGAGATGCAAGGCTACATGGCTGTTCTGATTCTAAGCTAGGAGGAAACTAAAGCAGTTTCCATGGTAACCTAAAATGGAGGTAGGCCATGTGGTTCTCTTCTCTCCCGAGCCACAACCAGCATGGCCGATCAACCCTGAAATTACACACCCAAGATGGCGACAGCCACGTGGGCCTGCAGGGCAACTGTGCCATCTGTGGATTCTTCTACACAATGCTTCTAATTGACCAATCTTATTCCTTACTCAGAGAAACGGCTTCACTCCAGCTTTTGATGTATAACTTCCTCAATGTGTGACATTAAATTCTAATGTGCTTGACTATATTTTTCCCTGGAATCCTGAATCCCAAAGAAGGTTTTTTGTGCGATAGGAATACCAAAGACAAAATGTTAGAGGTAAAAAGGGGATAATAAAATGCACTATTATAATGTTTTCTTTCCCTTCTTCCTTATAATTGCTTCCTATTTTAAACTGTTTTGCAAAGATCGTACATAATTTTATAAATGGGAATTTTATAAATGAGTGGTAGATATGGTATGGTGTATTTAATAAAGAAGGAATTTGAGTGGAACTTTAATGAAGGATATATGGAATGGTATTCTTAGAAGGTACTAAGTAAGGGTATTCTTCAGGAGGGATATCTCTCAAGAACTGAGAGAAATATAAAAAGGATTGCAGAGGGACCTTGAAGGGATGATAGACTGTAATGAGTAAATGATAAAGGAAAGTTATGAGAGAGATGCAAATAAAAAAATGGACTCAATTTCCTTTTATAAAAAAATGGGTAATAAAGTATACTGGGTGTAATATTCTTAATTCCAATAGATGGTATTTTGAGACAGACAAAGTTAACCACGCCTTGGATGCCTAGGCTTAAGATAATAGCTATAGTTTTCCTTAGAGAAAGAAAAGCAATAGCCATAGTCCCAAAGGCCATCCTGAAACAGACGTAGTTTGGGGACCTACATACCAGACTCCCACCAACCAGAGAAATGGGAATGAGGTCCCCAGCCACCTCCCCCAGATGAGTGATTAGGTGAGCTAAGACAAGAGTATGCAGTGCCTCTACACTTATAAGCCAGATCAATGCCTCGGGTGCTCTCATATGCCATAATATGGGACCCATGCTGGGGAGGTCTGGAGAAGTCAAGCTTGGGCGCTAGCCTCTTAGGGATAGTACGGAATTCCTGAAGGGGACCCCCCTCGTTTTAAGAAAACACATAGAGTGCACTCTGTGTCTTCTGAGATCAGTTTTCAAAGGAGATGACCCCTCTTTTCAGCGAAGATGAGAATTATGAATCGGGCATGATTCTGATTCAAGAATCTTCTGCCTCTTTTTCTCCGTTGTTGTTTCAGATGGGACATTCGGCCTCCAAAGCAAAACCCAAATCTCCTCTGACTTCCATACTTGAGAATTGGGCCAACTTAGACCCATTGAGCTTTAGGAAAGAAGCTTTAATTTTCTATTGTGAGAAGGCTTGGCCCCCATATCCTTTAGAAGGTGGAGAAATTTGGCCAAGAGAGAGCAGCTTTAAGTACAGCACGGTAGTCAAACTTGATCGTTTCTGTAGAAAATGGGGAAATGGACCGAGGTATCGTATGTACAATTGTTCTTTTGTAATTGTGATCACCCTGAGTGGGCTACTACCTACCAGTTGGGCCTGATCACCCCAGCTGCTGTGGGTATTCCCACTGCTCCTAGCACCCCAGGTTCTATAGAAGCTGACCCTAAGCCTCCTACAGAGACT
This sequence comes from Zapus hudsonius, assembly GCA_004024765.1. Lineage (NCBI taxonomy): Eukaryota > Metazoa > Chordata > Mammalia > Rodentia > Dipodidae > Zapus > Zapus hudsonius. The sequence continues at coordinate 2,325 of PVHP010019757.1, forward strand.
CCAAAGTTTTCTAAGGGGACACCTAGACTTCCAAGGGTGACTTTTGAGCCTTCCAATGAGACATCAGAACTTACTAAGGAACCTAGCCTAGAGCTTTCCTCACCAGCTGATTTTAAGGCTCCTCACTCTGAGGACTGTGAATACCCCCAAAAGGCATATCCAATGCCCCCCTCACTAACTTTCCCTGATCCCTGCCCTCCATACCCAAGGGAATCTAAATGTCAGGACCAAGAGGTGTTTTCAAGGGAAATACCCACTGCCCCTCCAGGGTTATACCCTCTACAAGAGACCCCAATGGGACAAAGAATCACTTATGTTCATAGGCCCTTTTCTATAAATAAACTAAGGGAGATAGAACGTGAACTGGGCAATTTTTCTATAGACCCTGATCATTATTATGATGTGTTTTATAAACTTACTAAACAGTATGAGTTAACCTGGAGGGATGTGACCTTTATATTGGATCAGAGTTTAACTCCTATAGAGAGACAGAGGGTACACAATGAGGCAGTAGCAATAGGGAATGAATACTATGCTGCTCATGTTGAAAACCATAATGTCAGGGATCTTAAACTCCTCATAAGGGTAGAAGCAGTACCCACAAGTAGTCCTAACTGGGCAGAAAATGATAAACAGGAAACTTGGAATCAAAAGCATTTTATATACTGTATTTTAGGGGGACTTTGCAGAGCTAAGATAAAGCCTTTGAACTATAATGTGTTATCCACAATAATGCAAGAGGACAAGGAACTACCAATTGCCTTCCTCCAGAGACTAAAGGAGGCAATTAGAAGGCATACTAACATAACTTCTGGAGGAAGAAATCCTTCTTAAAGATAAATTCCTAACCCAGTCCATGCCTGATATTCATAAAAAGCTACAAAAGTTAATGGCTGAACCAAACAAAAGCTTAGAACAGTTGCTTCAAGCAGCAACTTCTGTCTATTATAGTTGGGAAGCAGAACAGGAAAAAAAGGAGGAAGAAAATGAGAAAAAGGAAATGGAGAAAGAAAGAAGGAAGGATAAACGCCACCAGGAGATGATAGCAGTAATGAAACTTGCTCAGAGAGATGCCTCCTCAAAGAAACTTGACAGGGCTTGTTTCTTTTGCAAACAAGGGAGACATCTTTATAAGAATTGTCCCAAGAAGGGAAACCCCAAGTCCCCATCAGGGCCATGCCCTAAATGCCAAGGGGATCACTGGAAGAGTAAATGCCCCTTAAACCAAAGAGGCCAGAAGTCATCACCCTCAACAGACTGTTGATGGGTCCCGGGGCCTTATACACAGGCACCTGTAATTTCAGTCCACCTGGAGGAGCCCCAGGTATCTATACAGGTAGGAACCCATATCATAGATTTCCTCATCGACTCAGGCACTCAATTTTCAGTCCTTGACTTCTGTCCTGGACTTAGATCCAATCGCACAGTCTCTTTTAGAGGCATCTCTGGTCAGATTCAAAAGAAGTTTTTCACAGAGCCCCTGGCTTGCTCATGGGGAGATTATCTCTTTCAGCATTCTTTCCTCATAGTTCCAAGGACGCCTAACCCTTAGCAAGGAATTGGATACAGTGGCTAAGGGATGGCCTGGATGTTTGAGAGCTATTGCAGCAGTGGGACTGCTGATTCCTGAGGCACATAAGTTAACCTTGGGAAGGCCTCTCACTGTACATACTCCCCATGACATAGGGAGCATCCTTAACTCAAAGGGCCATATGTGGCTATCTGATAGCAGAATAATTAAATATCAGGCTCTCATGATGGAAGGACCTGAGATAACCCTTAAGGTTTGCTCTTCTCTCAACCCTGCCACTTACCTCCCAGATGAGAAGGGATTGGAACACTCTTGTGAAGAAGTCTTGCTAGAAACCTATGCTGCCATACCAGATCTTAGGGACCAACCTTTAGAAAATCCTGATCTCCAATTATTTAGGGAGTTCTTTTGTTCAAAATGGAACTAGAAGGGCAGGATATGCAGTGGTGACAGAATATGAGATCCTTGAATCTGGGCCACTGCCAGCTAACACCAGTGCCCAGCTGGCAGAATTAATAGCATTAACCAGGGCCCTAACCCTTAGCAAGGGAAAGAATGTAAATATATTCACTGATTCTAAGTATGCTTACTTGGTGTTACACACTCATGCAGCCATTTGGAAGGAAAGGGGTTTGTTAACTGCTTCAGGAACTCCAATTAAACACTCTAAGGAGATTCTAAATCTCTTAGAGGCAATCTTACTCCCTCATAAGGTGGCAGTCCTGCACTGCCAGGGGCATCAAAAGGGTGATGACCCAGTAATTCTAGGAAACCATCTAGCAGATTCTGCAGCCAAAGCTGCAGCCCTAAAAATAGAAGGGATGTTTCCCCTTTTATGGGAAGATGCTCTCCTCCCACCTTAAAGGCCACAATATACTTCACAGGAGGCCACGGAGGCACAGGAGGATGGATGCATTTTAGATCATCGTGGATGGTGGGTTGCCTCTGATAATCATTTATGGCTGCCTCAATCCTTACAATAAAAGTTTTAAAATCTCTCCATCACATATATCATCTAGGGAGAGAAAACTCAATTCAGCTGACAAAGAGAATGTTTGTAGGCAAAGGAATAACTAGCACTATGGCTCAAATAGTTCAAAGGTGTGAGATCTGCCAGAAGACTAACCCTCGTAATAACCACCTGCCTCCTCCTGGGAATCAAAGACAAGGAAGGTATCCCAGAGAAGACTGGCAAATAGACTTTACACATTTGCCAGGTGGTCCCAAGACCCACTTGTTACTAGTATGGGTAGACACCTTTACTGGATGGGTGAAGCCTTCCCCTGCCAGACAGAAAGGGCACAAGAAGTAATAAAAGCCCTTTTGGATGAAATCATTCCAAGATTTGGAATCCCTAAGAGTATACAGTGACAATAGGCCAGCCTTTAAGGCAGAAGTTACTCAAAAGGGCTCCAGAGCCTTGGGGATACAATTCAATCTACACTGTGCTTGGCACCCCCAATCCTCTGGAAAGGTAGAAAAGATAAATGGCCTTTTAAAAAGACATCTAAGCAAGCTAAAGCAGGAGGCACAGGCCTCCTGGACAAAACTGCTTCCACTAGCCTTAATTCGATTAAGGAACACACCCGGACACCTGGGATTGACTCCCTTTGAAGCCTTAAATGGTAGGCTTTTCCTTTCTAGGGATCTGTTACATGATCCAGAGACCACCCAACTGATATCTCAGGTTACTAATTTAGCTAAATTTCAACAGGTCCTTTCAGAATTAAAAAGGACGTGTCCTGAGCAGGATAGCACCAGGGCACCTTCTTTCGGTCCAGGAGACTTAGTTTTTTAAATAAGGACATTCAGGGAAAGACCCTCCCTAGAGCCTACCTGGGAGGGTCCTTATCCTGTCAAGGTTACAGGCATAGACTCTTGGATTCATCACACCAGGGTCAAAAAGTGGCATGCTTCCCATGGAACCCCACAGGAGCCAGATCCAGAGACCAATCGCTACACCTGCTAACCAGTGGAAGACCTCAAGCTGTTTTTCAAATGACAGCCAACCCCAGAATGAGATAATTATCCCTGTCACCAATGTAACTTGCTTCCTAAGTGTCTTAACTATCAATGTAGCAGTCAAGGTCAATTGGCATCGCGGGGAAACTAGGCTAATATTTTGGCCTCAGCTCCCAGGTCACAAAGGCCACAGGAGATAAAAGGGCCATACTGAGGTGTTTGCACTGTCTTTCTGAGCTTCACCAGTCTTTCTGAACAAGAAGGGCTAGGAGAACCAGAAACAAACCAGTGTACAGCAAATACAGGAGTCCATTTGGGACAAATTATCCCCCCAACCTCCCAACAAGGGAGAAAACCAAGGTCAGCATGTGACCAGGACTCATTCCAACTAGACACCACCAGTGCCAGAGAAACAACTGTGTTCTTGAGCCCCAGGAATCCTCCTTGGAGAGCCATCAGTGACTTTCCAAATTACATCTTTTGACATTTGTCTGCCTACTTGATCTTAAACACTTGGGAAAACAAGTAGAGTCAGGGACAGAGAATACTTCACGAGAGGACTCAACAACTTGCTCTTCTCTTATCACAAAGCATGGCTCACTTTCTATCCTTACTCACAGTTGTTGGTTTCATTCTGCCAGTCTATACCCAGGATGAAAACTCATTTCTTGTCTGGGCCCAAAAATATGCTCAAGATAGTAATCAGACTAACTGCTGGGTCTGCGGGCTCTTGCCCACCTCTAGCACATCTGGATTGCCATGGTGGGTATCTCCTTTCCAAGGAGATGACTGGAACCAATTGCAAATATATATTAACCAGGAAAGGGCAAGTTTTCCTACCCTAAACCAGGTGACAGGTTGGAATGTCTCCTATTGGCCTATCAACTCCACTAGAAATGAAAAAACTTCTCCAAAGAGGAGCCTGACAAAGCTATCAAGAGACTTACGTAAGCAGATTCAGACCATGTCGGATGCTACGGTGCCATTCAGAGAACAGTTCTGGGAAGGGATCTCAAGTTTCTCATGGTGGAAGAAGATTATACCCATCATAATCTTTGTAATTATCCTACTAGTCTTTGGACCGTGTTTACTGAACTGCTGCTTTAACTTTATCTCTGCTCGTTTACAGGCCATCCCCAGGCAAATGATTGTGCAGCAATCCAACTCCATCTATACTGGACTGTTGGAGCATCCTATCAGAATGGAACACTCTCCACTTCTGGAGGGATGGCCCCCACTTCCTACCTCACAATGCTAAATACCTTAATTTTTGGATATGACTGACAGGTCCCTGTTGTCAAGGCCAAGAGAATAAGGAACCCCCTCTCTGGGGGATACCCCAACTGCCTTGACTTCATGCCCATCTTCAGCAGGAAAAAGCCATGACAGACTTCCAGCAGTTGGGGTGTCCTCATGAGAGGGGGGAAATGAGAAGGATTAGGAGAAAGACCCTCCCACAGGTAGATAGGAATGTGGCCTCAGACAGATGACCTCATTGTCACGCTACATTCCCAGACCAAGGTTTGCCACTCCCCCCCCAAAGGAAATCCTTAAAAGTCCATGCTCCCAGGGCTTCAGCCCTTCTGTCTGGACTGCGGGCTGGGAAGAGCTGGAAACAGGGCTGGTGAGTGGACTTCTCCCCCCTCCCTGATCTCGGTACCGAGGTCAGATAGAGGGGGAGGGGGAAGGGAAAATTTCTTCAACATGTGTGCTATTTCTTTTCTTCACTTTTTGGTGAATTTATGCGCCTTTCTGTATGTTTTATGATTTGTTGGGTGATTTTATGCACTTTCCTGTAAACTCACAGACCACGCAGCAGCTCGTTGACCTTTACATCCCCTTTTCCTTTTCCCAATCAATTAAGTTTCAGAATAAATGTGTAATTAAGAATTATTCTTGTCCCTGTGTATAATTCTTTGTACATAGGAGGACACGAACTCGGATTTAGGGGAGAGGGAATTCAAAAGCTCTCTCCGTGCTGAATATTAATTATCAGCAACCCGTATCAGAACTTGAGGTGATCCTCCTACCTCTGCCTCCCACGTGCTGGGATTAAAGGTATGTGGCACCAAACCCTTTTTATTAAGCCAGTATTACCTTGATACCAAAACCAGACAAAGATACAACAACAACAAAGTGACAGACCAATCACTCTCATGAGAAAATAAGCAAAATTCTCAACAAAGTAGTTCCAAACAATATAGGAACAAACACATAAAAAAGATCACTAGGGGCTGGAGAGATGGTTCAGAGGTTAAGATATTTGCTTGCAAAGCCTAATGAATGACCCAGGTTCAATTCCTCAGTACCCATATAAAGCCAGATACACAAAGTGGCTCATATATCTGGAATTCATTTGTTTGCAGTGGCTGGAGGCCGTGGTGTGCCCATTCTCTCTCTTTCTCCTTGCAAATAAATGAATAAACAATTAAAAGAAAAAAGATCAGTAGTGTGACCAAGGTGGTTTTATTCCAGACTTGAAGAGAGGACACAAACACAAACTGATAAATTGATAAACCCATATGGATGGATTCAGGAAATCACATGATCATCTCAAGAGATGAAGAAAAGGCATTTGACAAAATGATCCAAGGTATTGAATCTCTTCATGATAAAAATCTCAAAGAAACTGGGAACAGAAGGAACATACCTCAACGTAATAAAAGCTGTTTATGACAAGCCTATAGAGAACATAATAGTAAATGGGAAAAACCTTGAAACATTCACGCTCAAGAAAGGGCGCCCACTTTCTCCATTCTTTTGTTGTTGTTTTTTTTTTTGTTTTGAGGTAGGGTCTTGCTGTAGTCCAGGCTGACCTGGAATTCACTAAGTAGTCTCAAGGTGGCCTTGAACTCACAGCAATCCTCCTACCTCTGCCTCCCAAGTGCTGGGATTAAAGGCGTGAGCCACCAAGCCTGGCCCTTATGTATAGAATTTTATCAGCTGTGAATGTAATTTGACTTCTTCCTTTTCTATTTGTATTCCTTTCATTTTTATCTTGTGTTTTATTATAGCTCTACCTAAGACCCTAAGACTTCCAGGATTACATTGAATAAGAATGGAAGTCGGGCGTGGTGGCCCACACCTTCAATCCCAGCACTCGGGAGGCAGAGGTAGAAGGATTGCTGTGAGTTCAAGGCCACCCTGAGACTACATAGTGAATTCCAGGTCAGCCTGGACTAGAGGGAGACCCTACCTTGAAAACCCAAAAAAAAAAAAAAAAAAAGATTCTATACATAAGGGATTCTAAAGACTTTACCAGAAAATTGTGAAAGCTGATAAACACAGCAAAGTAGCAGGATACCAAGTTAATGCAAAAAAAAAAAAAAATCAGTAGCCTTCCTATTTTCCAATAACAAACTTGCTGAGGATGAAAACTCCACTCACAAAATGGGCATAGATATATTGTAATATCCATCAAAATGCCAATTTCATTATTCACTGAACTAGAGAAACAATCCTAAAATTCATTTGAATCACAAAAGATCTTGGATAGCTGAAACACTCATGACCAACAAAGTAAGGCAGGAGGTATTATCATACCTGATTTTAAAATATAATACAGAGCCATAGTAACAAAAACCACATGATACTGGCAGAAAAACAGATCTGTAGATCAATGTAACAGAATAGAGGACCCAGATATAATCCCAGATAACTATTGCCATCTGGTTTTTATATTCACTGAAGAAAAGATAGCCTATTTAACAAATGGTTCTGGGAAAACTGGCTATCTATATATAGAAGAATTAAGCTAGAGCCTTATCTTTCTCAATGTACAAGAATCCACTTCAAATGGATCAAAGACCTTAACAGCAGACCTGAAACTATGAAACTGCTAGAGGAAAAAGTAGGAGAGGGCTGGAGAGATGGTTCAGAGGCTAAAGTGCTTTTCCACAGGGCCTAATGACCCAGGTTCAATTCCCCAGTACCCATGTGAAGACAAATACACAAAGTGGTGCATGCATCTGGAGTTCCTTTGCAGTGGCTAGAGGATTTAGTGCACCCATTCTCTCTCTCTCTTCTGTCTTCTGTCTCTCTCTGATTGCAAATAAATAATTTTTTAAAAAGTAGGGGAAACACTTCAATATATAGGCATAGACAAGGACTTTCTGAATAAAACTTCAATCTCCCAGGAACTAAGGCCACTAAAAACCAATAGGAACTTGTGAAATTTAAAATCTTTTGTACAGAAAGAAGGATGATCTTTTTAAAAATTATTTAATCATTTATTTGCAAGAGAAATAGGGCCTCTTGCTGCAGCTGTGACAAACTCCAGACACGTGCTACTTTTGAGTCTGGTTTTGCGAAGATAGGGAGAAATCAAACCCCAGCTATCAGGCTTTGCAAGCAAGGGCTTTTAGCTGCTTAGCCATCTCCTCGACCCATCAAAGGACACTACTAAGCACAATTGCTGGAGAGGGTGTAGGGAAAGAAGAACCATTTTCCACTGTGGATGGGAATCTAAACTCTATAGCCATTCTAGAAATCGATGTGGTGTGGCGGTTCCTGAGACAGCTAAAAGTAGATCTACCATATGACCCATATACCACTCCTGAGCATACACACTAAGGACTCTGTACGTTTTACTATAAAGCTACCTGTTCATCCGTATGTATTGCTGCTCTATTCACAACAGTTAGGAAATGGAACCAGCCTAGATGCCCATCAGCTGATGAATGCATAATGAAGATGTGGTACATGTGTAGAAGGGAGTTTTATTCAGCTGTAATGAAAAATGAAATTCTGAAATGTGCAGGAAGATGGATGGATCTGAACTCTAGCGTGTGATGGAAATTATTCACATTTGAATAGGGCATACCTTTCCTGACACCTATTAATTATGAAGTCTCCTAGCTATCTTTTTAGAAAGTAAATGTGTGAATGGGAGAAAGCCTGTCAATGTAAGAAATAAAGTGTTCTGGGTTAAGCTTAGAAGTTCAATGTTGATCCCAGGAAGATAAATTCTGCATATTTTGGTTCTGCTCTTTGGATCCCATAATTATATATAATATTTTAATAATTAATTTAATAATTAATAACTTAATTATAAAAATATTTAAATCTATTCTAACCTGAAATCAAAATGAGTGTGTCCGGAAAATGTTTTAAACCAGTGTTTTGTTCACTGCAGATAATTATTTCCTATCTTTACTACTTGAGTGAACCAGTATTTCAGTGGAGATAAACATACAAAGTCATATAAAAATGACTTTTATATCTTCATTGTAAACCGTCTTCAATGGCTTTCATCTAGGCCAGCTTTGATTCTCCTGGGTCAGAGTTTTGCAAGATCTAAATTTTGTCCCTTTGTCTATTTTGCAATTTTTCATGTAAATACTTTAGGTTTCAGCCATTATTGTTTTGTCTTATTCTGCTACTAAATGTAATTTTCCCAGGTTAATTTGGACTTGTTAAAACTACAATAAAATCTGATTTTCCAGTGTCTTTTAACTAAAATAGGGACTGTGGACAGTTATAGTTATTCCCAATTTAGAATACTGGTACATTTTTCTAGTAACCTTTCTGTGTCTTGAGTAAAAGATGAGAAATAGTCTGTCTACCTCTGGAAGCAATAACTGATGACCATGTATGGACAGTATGAATCTGGGTGCTTGATGGATCAAAACAATAGAATCGAAATACCATGTTTCATGCAAAGCTTGATTTGTTGTGTGAATGTGACAGTTTTATGACTATATTTTAACCTTCATTTTTTTCCCTGTTCACTAAGGTTGCCCCGAAAAGTTGTTTTCCTCAATTCTTTCCCAATACTCCTTTCAATTTTCATATTGAGATCCAAAAGAGAAGCTAATATAGCATAAGATTTATTTTTGGTAATTCTGCTTTGCAGGCAGGTGCCTTAACCACTGAGCCTTCTCTCTGGCCCCGACCAAACATCTCCAGCAGATGGTAGTTTTTGTAAATATTTCATTTGCATGCAGAGAGAGAAAGAGAATATATAATAAATGAACATGAGAATGGACACGCCGAGGCCAGATGCATGTGTATCTTGGCTTTATATGGCTCCTGGGGAATGGAACCCTGGCCTGCAGGCGTTATAAGCAAGTGCCTCTAACTGCTGCACCAGCTCTCCGGCGCAGGAAGGTGTTTTTTTTTCCCATTTTCCTTTCTCAAAATAACATTATAAAACAAGCACAAATAAGCGTAGGACGATTAAAACAGTTGTAGAAGGCGGAGGGGCATGTCAGAAACCCAGTGCAATCAGGACAGTCCCGGCTTCCTTTGTGGAAGGAAGGAGAAGCCTGGGGCCGTCTCCCCAGGGTGGCTCCGCGCGTGCTGGCAGGCTGGCCACCCAAGGGCAGGCCGCCCGCTCCGGTGCGCGGCAGGGACCCACAGCTCGGTCGTCGTCTCTGCCGCCCACAGGGGTCGTTTGGTTCACAAGGACTGACAGGCAGCTGTCAAAACCTCAGAACTGCCCAGCAAGAGCCCAGGACGGGGGGCGGGGCTCCCAAGGCTGCTGCTATCCACGTTTACCATCCTGGAAATTAGAATTCATCAGATGAAAGCAGCAGTCTCCGCTGCATGTCGGCATCAATGATCCCACGACAAGTTAATGATTAAAACGGTGGCATTTAACGATTTCTCCGTAGAGTTTGGTGGCACGGCGAGAAGGTTTCAGCCGAACCCCCGAGGCCCGGCCGAGGCCGCAGCCCAGGCCCCGCGCAGCCGCAGTCCGCGAGGCCCGCCGCGCGCAAGCGCAGACGCACGCAGGCGCGGCGGGGTGGGGGCGGGGGCCGGAACGGTAAACAGTGGCGTCACGTGACCCGACCGGGCTCCTGCGCCCGCGCCGCCGCCTCACGCCGATGGCTGCGGGGTCTCGCGGCGCCGCGGGGTCTCCGTCGGGCCAGCGACTCCCGGGGTGCAGGGCGGCCGAGGCGGCAGCGGGGAGCGGGCGGACGGCGCGGAGGCCGGCGGGAGTGTCGTCAGCGAGGGGCGGCTGTGCCCCGGCGGCGGCGGAGGCCGAGGCAGCGACGCCGACGTCCTGCGCGTACCCCCTCTCCGCGGCACCCCCGGCCCCCGCCTCCTCCTCCTCCGCGCCGGCGGCGGCGGCCACCATCTTCCTCGGCTGCCAGCGGTAGCGAGCGCTCGTGCGGCGGCGGAGCTGGGGTGAGTGGCGGCGGCGGGGTGCCCTCTCCCTCCTTCCTCCCCCACGCGCCGGCCTCCCGCGGGCCTCGGGCGCAGCCGCCCGGCCTACCGGGCCCCGCCGCGGGCGGGCGGGCGGGCGGAGGCCGCGGGACGGGACGGGAGGCCGCGAGGGTCACGGGGCTCCCGCTGACGCGCGCGCTTTGTGCTCGGGTCCTAAACCGCCGGCCCGGGGCGGTGACGGCCGGCGAGCCGCGGCCTCCTGCCTGCCCGTTCGCCCGCCACGACGCGTCCCCGTGTGCGGTCCTGCCCCGCAGGTCCCGGCCCGGTGCCCGGCGGAGCCGCCACGACGCCCGGGCCTCAGTCCGTGCGTCCGTCCGTGCGTCCCGGAGGCGGCCCGCGTGCTTCTCGATCCCTCCCCCCGTGGTTAAGGTCTTCCCGATCCTCGCTGGTTTAGTGGGTTATTATTATTTATTTCTTCTTCGTTTCTCTCCCACCTTTTTAAAATTCGGAGTCTGGAAGGAAATGGTGTTTTGAGAGCGTAGACGGAGATCAGGAGAAAAGTGAGTGGGAGAACGAGGACGTTCTCTGTCGCTGCATACTGTACACTTCTGAATTTAATTCAAAAGCTAATTAATTCAAAAATTAATTCCGGAACACGAAAAAGGTGTTGTGTATAAAAATTGAGTTCAAATAATGATCTTTAGCTTTTGTCACCACTTTTCCTTCCCACTCTTTTGGACGTTACCATGACGATTCTTCATCATCATCATTGCCATTATCACTGTTATTTTTAAAATGGGTTTTTTCTTTCCCCCAGTGATAGTAACAGAATTTAAGGGGGGACTTTTAGGAGCCCTTCCTGCTAAGCCGCATATTCAGTGAATTCCTCAAAGGCACAAAGACTGCTGTTGCGTAGCTGCAAAGGGCCACGTTTGTTTAATTAAGATTCCAGGCTTGATTTTCTAGGGATACCGGTGACTTGTCAAGATGACAAATGATTCAGTGATAGGACCGAAGTTTTCTCCAGTGCCTTGAATACCTTGTAGTTCCATTGGTTGAAGAGCATCAAAATGTACATTATTTTCCTGCTTTTGCATCTTAAAGGAGGAGCTTCTACCCTTTCCCACCGAATAGTTGAGTGTGTGTGTGTGTATGCGTGTGCACAAGCTTTTGCTGCTCTTATGGTATATACCTAGGCATTGCATATTCTGATAAGTCATAAGAAAAGCGGTAAACTAAATTCAAGATAGACAAATTGAAATTGCCTTTCATTCATTTAAAGCCATCTTGCTAACTAACACCAATTACATTTTGTATTAGACCCAGCTAGGGAAAGGTTGATGGCATTTAGCTCACCTGGTTGGCAGGTGGCTGACAGTGTGGGCTGCTATCCAGTTATCTTCAGATTTTTACCTAGTGAAGAGTGAAAATGATGCCTGTGTCTCAGGCGCCAACCTATAATCGCTTTTTGACAAGGAAATACAGTGTTTGCTTCCTTAAGTGTATACTTTAAAAATATACAGACTAAGTTCTGTCACAGTTTCCTTAATTTTTTTCTTGTATTTAAATTTTTCGGAGATTATCTTTTTATTTATAAATGATAAGAGGTTTACTGGTCAGTGCCAGGCTTTGTATCATCCATGACTACATCACATGGTCTTCAGGAAGTTCAAGTTTCTTAGAGTGCTGATTTCTAAACGTTTTTTCTGTACCCGTTTCAGAAATTCATTCTTGACAAGTGGCTCCTAGTTTTTTTTTTTTTGTTGTTGTTGTTGTTTCATTTTGAAACAGTATCTCCAGCTCTGTTTTTCTTACTTCTTGGAGCATCCTGGAATAACTTCTCAGAGGCATAAAGATTTTTTTTTTAACTAAAAATTGACTGACAACAGGCTGGAGAGATGGCTCAGCAGTTAAGGTGTCTGCCTGAAGAGTCTGATGACCCGAGTTTGATTCCCCAGTACCTATGTAAAGCCAGATACACAAAGTGGTGCATGCATCTAGAGTTCGTTTGCAGTGCCAATTCTGTTTCTTCTCTATCTTTCTCTCTCTCTTCTTTCTCTCCCCTTGCAAATAAAATTATTAAAAAACTGAAATATGATACTTGTACTTTTGAGAACAGCTAAAAACATTGGTCACTTGATGCCCTTTTGTTACTCTAGGGGAGATGTGTGTGTGTGTGTGTGTGTGTTTTTTCTTTTCTTTTCTTTTTTTTATTGTCCATAATGAGTTACATTATTTAGTGGGCCAACAATGAGTTGTTATCCCCAATTCCCCAATGCCCCCTCCCCATCCCCCAATCAGCTGTATATCCTCCTCTGTGGGCTGTCTGGATCAGTCCTTGTGGCAGGGGACCATGGATAGCCTAGTATTCAGCCCGGTTCTCCTGGCCCCAGTGTGTTGTTACTGAGGGGTGCCATGCCTCTGAATAGTCTCCCCCACCACGGCTCTCACAAGAAGATGTGTGAGTTTGATTTGATAAAAAATATTTGAAACCAAGGGGATGTTTCTGCTGTCAGCAAACAATTTAGGCTGAAAAAGCAAGATTCAGAGACATCAGATAGTAAATCTGGGTTAGAATTAATAAAGAAAAATCTTTAAAGAGCTAAGAAAAGCATTATATGAATTCTCAAATGTATAGACAGTTATGTGTTACATAATTTGGACCAATTTAAAAAAAAACAGCGAGAGAGTGGGTACACCAGGGCCTCCTACTGTAAACAAACTCCAGATGCATATGCCACTTTGTACATCTGGCTTTACATGGGTCCTAGAGCATTGATCACGAGTCATCACGCTTTGCTAGCAAGCACCTTTCACTGCTGAGCCACCTCTCCAGCCCTGGACAACTTTTTTTTTTTTTTTTTTTTAATTTATTTGCAAACAGATAGAGAATGAGCATGTCAGGGCCTAGTGCCACTGCAAATGAACTCCAGGCACATGCATGCACCATTTTGTGCATCTGGCTTTATGTAGGTGCTGGGGAATTGAACCCAGGTTATCAGGCTTTGCAAGCAAGCAGCTTTAACCACTGAGCAATGCCACCAACCCCTCATTTGATAATTTTTTTTTTTTTAGGTTTTTCGAGGTAAGGTCTTGCTCTAGCCCAGGCTGACCTGGATTTTACTCTGTAATGTCAGGCTGGCCTCAAACTCACGGCGATCCTCTTACCTATGCTTCCCGAGTGCTGGGATTAAAGGTGCGTGCCACCACACCTGGCTAATTTGATAATTTTTAATAGAAATTAAGCTTATATGACCATTTGTACAAGGAAAATGGTATATGGAAAAATAGTCAAGACTTCAAAATATTATGTAGGCGTTTTAATCTGTTGATATAATCTAACTTCATCTGTTTTCAATGCATGGTAAATATACTAAACCTGATCTAGTAAGTAGTTCAGTATGTTGTATAAATGAGCACTTGAAACATCAATCCTTACAGACTGTGAAAATGCATTGCGAAGTACTTAGTGGATAACTTTGCCATTACTACAAATGATACTGTTCCTATGTTTTGTAGATGGCCATTTGTGTTTTATGTTTATATGGTGGCTAAAGATATTTATTATTTTGAAAGAGAGGCAAGATCTTGCTTATGGCATTTAAAATTTTCATTATATATTAAAATTATGTATTCATTATATATTAAAATTGAAAACAAATATGTGTTGTATAGTTACTTACAAATGTAGCCTCAGAAATCATACTGCCTCTAATTTGAGGATATATTTGACCTTGGGAAAATTGTTTGAGCCTCAATTTACTTACCTGTAAAAGGTGTGATTGCATCTACTTGAATAGAATCTTTGTGAGACACTAGTGAGCAGAGGATCTGGCATATAATAAATGTTAGGGGTTGCTTGACTGTTACTATCTGTGTTTTAGTGATAAGAGGTCTACTTCTATGGTTAATTAAAAATTCCACTGTCTCTGAGAATTTTTTTATTTAATTTTTAATTATTTTTTATTTTTTTGGTTTTTCGAGGTAGGGTCTCATTAAAAATTCCACTGTCTCTGAGAATTTTTTTATTTAATTTTTAATTATTTTTTATTTTTTTGGTTTTTCGAGGTAGGGTCTCACTCTAGTCCAGGCTGACCTGGAATTCACTCTGTAGTCTCAGGCTGGCCTTGAACTCATCGGCAATCCTCCTACCTCTGCCTCCCTAGTGCTGGGATTAAAGGCATGCGCCACCACGCCTGGCTTGAATTTTTTTATTTTTATTAGAGATGGGGAGGAAGGGGAGCATGTCAGGGTTTTCTGCCTCTGCAAACTCCAGACACACGCATTACTTTGTGTGTCTGGCTTTTTGTGGATATGGGGGAATTGACCCGTCAGGCTTTGTAAACAAGTGCCTTTAACCACTGAGCCATCTCTCCAGCCCATAAATACAAATATCTATTTTTTTTTTTTCTCAAGGTAGGGTCCTCACTCTAACCTACAGTGACCTGGAATCCTACCTCTGCCTCCTGAGTGCTGGGATTAAAGGTGTGCACCCTTATGCCCAGCTGGATGGTGATGATGATGATGATGATTTTTTTTTTGAGGTGAAGTCTCTAGCTCAGGCTGACCTGAACCTCACTCTGTAACCCAGGCTGACTTTGAACTTCAGTGATCCTCCTACCTCAGCCTCCTGAGTGCTGGGATTAAAGTTGTGGGCCACCATGCCCTGCTGCACTGATTTAGTAATGTCAGTTACATTGCCAGAATAACTCAATTTTGAAATGAATTCTTTTTATTATTGATGTTAGTGTAATTCTGCTTTTTCCAGGTTCAGCTTGTACTTGGTAGTTCTTTTTCTAAGTATTTGGTTTTTGTAGGTATCTTGGTATCAGGTATTCTGCTTATTGAGTAAATTCAGAAGTTATGCTTCTCACTTCCTTTTATGAGGGGTGATGATAGATTCTGTCTTATGAAACTGGACCAGAAGTTGAAATGAATATGTAGATCAGGTGGTGGTTGCATTGCTTTGCAGATAGTACTTTGCAGTATTGTGTTTTACCATATGTCTGACCATTCAGTGATTTTTTTTTTTTCATGGACTGTTCAAGAAGGATAACCTTGTGGTTATGACCATGGTCACTAAGAACTGATCTTGGTGTCATGCAAAGTAAATCTGCAACCGCGCTCTGTTTATTCTGTAATTCTGGGTGTGACTTGGCTGAGTTTTGCTCCCTCCCCTTTTTTTTTTAATACTTATTTGCAAGCTGAGAGAGGTAGAAGAGAGACAGAGAAAATGGGCCCTGCAGGGCCTACAGTTGCTGCAGATGGACTCGATGCATACGCCAATTTGTGCATCTGGCTTTATGGGAGGAATCAACCAGGCTTTGCAGGCCGTCTCTCCAGTCCAGCAGCACTCTTGTAAATTGAGAATAATAGTGCCTGCCTAGTTATGAGAATTAAATAGCATAATATATAAACTGTTTAGAGCAGTGTCCTCTATAGTCAACATTCAGTGAATTAACTTTTTTTTATATAATTCGTTTTCAAGCAGATACAGAGAGAGAGAGAGAGAGAGAGAGAGAGAGAGAGAGAGAGAGAGCGCGAGCGAGAGCGAACGAGCACCAGGGCCACCACCTTGTGGGTCTGGCATATGTGGGTACTGGGGAATTGAACCAGGGGCCTTAGGCACTAGAGGCAGATGCCTTAACCACTGAGCCATCTCTCCAGCCCAGTGAATTAACTTTCTGAAAAGATAATATAGAGTAGTGATAAGTGTATTCACTCTTGAAATTTAAAAAAATTTCCTGGGTTCAGATTTTTGTTCATCACTGAATTTAGCATGCAGCTTGATCTCTGATCCCAGTTTAATATTTTTTGGATGATTGGGATTATAATGTAGGGTTGTTGTATTAACTAAATTAAATGTAGGGCAGGGGTTCTTGGCCTTTGCACTCAACATGCTTTGGCTGGGCAATGTGCTATGGGCCTGTTTTTGTGCATTTTGGTTTATTTACTAGATGCTGTCTAGTTGTGATGGCAACAAATGCCTCTACGCATGGCCAAATATCCTTAGAATGAGAATAATTAATTGCTTCTCGTTAAGACTTACTGCTGTAAGATGGATGGAATGCTTCATGCTTGTAATCCTGGCACTTGGAACACAGAGGCAGAAGAATTACTGCAAATTTAAGGCCATCCTAGCATCCCATCCCCTCCCTCCCTTACCCTCAGTAGCCTGTGCTGCTGTGCTTGCTAGAGATAGAGCACATTAAGTTTTACATGAATACCAGTAGTACTCTGCTACTACTGCTGCTCATTAGAAACTCGTTCTTTCTTAGCATGTCTGATCAAATTACTTAATTTGAACTATTATGTAAGGAATGGATGGCAGTGCTGTGGTTGACTTCCAAGGCCTGTGTTATAGGCCTTTGGCTGTATTTCTCCTATGCACTTTACATACAGTGTTCACTACTTCTCTTCAGGTTTTGGCTAAAATGTTACCGTTAGTGAGACCTTCACCTATTTTTTATTCCCTTTTTACCCCTCAAGCACATGTACATGCACATATGTAGATTACACATCTACATCTTCAGGTAAAACACGCTCATTTTGTAACTTATTCTTAGCTTTTCAGGTTTCTTTTTGGGTTAGGGATTGGGTAATGGGGTTTGGATAGGGTCTTTTTTAGTCCAGTAGGATGGCTTTGAACTTGCTATATGGATGGCCAAGGTTGGCCTAAAACTCCTGATCTTTCTGCCTCTACCTCTCTAGTGCTGGGATTATAGGCATATGCTACGTTGCCCAGCTATTAGCTTAGCACTAGCCTTGATAGCTTCAGTGATTTGTTGTTGGGCTCATTTGTGCTTTCTTTAATTTAAAAGTAATATGATAAAATACATGAAAGTTGCATAAAATACATAAAAGTTATTTTATTTTTTTTAATAGAAACTGTGTGTGTTACTGGGGAACCTCTCACATTCTAGGCAAGTACTCTATCACTGATCTGTCTCCCCAAATCCTCTTTTTACTTTTTGTTTTGAAATAGGGTCTCACTGATTTGCCCAGGCTGGCTTTGAACTCACAACTCTGTAGCCTCTGCAGGCCTTGAACTTGTGATCCTCCTGCTTCTTCAGCCTTGCTGGGGTTGTAGGGCTATGCCAGTAGGCCAAGTAAAATTGAGACATTTTCTAATCTCAAAGTGGCTTTTGCATTTTGATTTTATTAGTTTAAACTAAATTTGGCTGCATTATAATTATCAGAGTTATAGATGAAATGTCTTTGGACTCAGATTAAATATTGTTTACAATGTTATTTATTTTTACTTGGTATTCTGTGTCTTTACAAATGCTCCAGTAGAACTGAATTCAGCCAGTCATAATTAGCATATTTTTTCACTTTGCCTAAAATATTCATTGAACTTTATACCTATCTCATACCTCGTCTAGCTGACCTGCTCCAGTCTCCTGAGGTTTGCTGTCCTCTGTGACATTGCAGCCTCCAGTGTTTATATTCTACAGAGATGGCCACTTTGGGTTGCCTTTGTTTTTATGTTTATATTCTGTTTTGGATTGTGAGTTTCTTGAATTAAAGATGGGACTTACTTTCTCTCTTTCTGGGAGATAGAGGCAGATGGAGAGAATGATTAGAGCACTCCAGGGCTTCCTCATAGGTCCTTGGGATAATGTGTTACAGTATATGTTTACTATGTGAATGAATGAATGAATGAGTACCATTAAGAATCCAATTTTATTTAGTTGTGTATATTTTATTGTCTATAAACATCAGCTATGATTCAATTCAGAAATCATTTCTGATTTTAGCATGTACTCAAATTATTGATTTAATTAGGTATATATCATTAGCCATTTTAAAGAATTCTTTTTTATTTTTTTAATATTTATTCATTTTCAAGCACAGAGAGATTGAGAGAGAGAGAGAGAGAGAGAGAGAGAGAGAGAGAGAGAGAGAGAGAGAGAGAGCGAGCGCATCAGGGCCACCACCTTGTGGGTCTGGCTTATGTTGGTCCTGGGGAATTGAACCCGGGGCCTTAGGCACTGGAGGCAAGTGCCTTAACTGCTGAGCCATCTCTCCAGCCCTAGCCATTTTAAATAGATATGAGGTATGCTTTAAGTTAAAATGCTAACTATAAGGAATAATTAGGTAAATTTTTCATGCAAGAGACAGGAATTTGCTTAAATCAAGTCATCTCTATAATTAATGAAGATAAAAATTTCTCTTTAATTAGATATTATTACCATTGTTTTACATTACTTGGTAACCCTAATTAGTGTTCTGTCTCCCCCATTTTTGTAGGGGTTTGAGGTAGAGTCTCGTTCTAGCCCAGGCAGACCTGGAATTCACTATGTAGTTTCAGGTTGGCTTTGAACTCATAGCAATCCTCCTACCTCTGTCTTCTGAGTGCTGGGATTAAAGGAGTGTGCCACCACACCAGGCTCTCTCTCCCGGTTTTATTCTGGAATGATTTTAGATATGCAGGAATTTGAAAGTAGGAACAGAGTTCCTATGTACCCTGCATAGTCTTAACCTCGTTTCCGTGGCTGCTAACTTCTGATAGATCGCTAATGCCTATGTCAGAGCTAATGGACTAGTGAGTGAGGTACCTAATCCCCATTTGCCAGCTTTTCCTCCATTGCACTTGTGCTCCATTGTCCAAATCACATCACATTTTGTAGATTAGTGTGTTCATTTTAAGTGAGGTGATAATTCTGCAATTGGTTAGTAGTTGTTTTCCTATGTTATTTTTAAAAAATTTTATTAATTTGAGAAAGGGGGACAAATAGAGAGTGATCATGGGTGTCCCAGGGCCTTCCTGCCACAGCAAACGAGCTCCAGATGCGTGTACCACTTTGCATCTGGCTTTCCGTGGGTGGGTAATGGGGAATCAAACCCAGGCCATCAGACTTTGTAGGCAAGCACTTTTAACCACTGAGCTATCTACCCAACCTGAGCTATTTATTTCTGGTACTGAATGATTTATGGAACGAGTTTTTTAAATTACTCCATGCATTTGATGAGTGTTCCTGTCAACATGGTTTTGGATGTTGGATGATGTACACTGTCATTGTTGACTTTTTCCCCTATTGAATTATGTGCAGATCCAGTAGCAACCACATGAGAAAAATCAGACCCATTAATATATAGCAGTTTTCCTTAAAAGTGTATCTGAAGTGTCATGCCCTGTGGAGATAGTCTTCTGTGGATACATGCATTTGGGATGCTTGGTGCTTTTTTTTTTTTCCTTAGAAGATTCCAAATCTCATTGTCCTAGTAAGATGTTTCATGAAATAGTAGCTGCTTAGTAAATATTTGTTGAATGAAGAAAGGATATTTTTAAGGAAATGCAAGTTATTATACTCAGTCTTTCTCTGCTTTTGTTCATAGAACCTATTTTTCTTGATTTCAAGTTTAGTGAAATACTTTATAACACACAAATTTGGCTTTAAAGTTTATTCATCTTAACTGTATTGCATTATTTACCTTTTTATTTTTCTAATGCTCTTTGGGAGGAGAGCAGATCGAGACAGTCTCATGGCACAGGCCCAGATCCTTCTTCATCCCCAGGGTGTTGAAGCTACAGGTGTGCACCCACCTTGTCTGGCTCTTAAAATGTTCCTTAAAGATCAAATTTTGTTTCCTCTTGAAATCTAAAAAAATGCCACAAGCAAGCCAAGTGTAAGTAAGTTTTGGGATGCTTTCACAGATAGCAGTATTAAGGACAGTGTTTAGGACAGGTTGTTCTACTTACAGCTTTGTGGTCTTGAGCTGTGTGGCCATTCAGAATGCTTCAAGTGCTCCTATCACACAGTCTGCTGTAACAGAAGGGCCTTAGGGAAAGTGTATTGTCATAGGAATGTGCATTTTCAACCCAGCATACCATTTTTTAGAAGAAAAATTAGACCTTGGTTTCCAGAGCTCCAATTGCTTTTTTCTTTTTTCTTCATCTAAGAAATGATTACCAATAAGGATGCAGCTCTGGAGAGAGTAACTTTGTGGTCCAGATAATGCACTCACTGGTAGTTCTGCTTCATGTTGTAAACACTATACAAATATACAATTGTATATTTATTTGTAACTGCTTGAATTTATTATGGTAGGATTCATTTGGAACTTAAAATATGTTAGTAGAAGTTTTGGTGATGAATTATAATTGAGTCTTTCTTAGTTACTGAGGACATATAACAGGGAATTCTATTTTATTTATTTGCAAGAAGAAAGGGGGGGATTAGTAAGTATGGGTGCACCAGGGCCTCAAGCCACTGCTGGTGAACTCCAGGTGCATGTGCCACTTTGAACATTAGGCTTTACATGGGCACTGAGGAACTGCACCTGGGTTGTTAGGCTTTGCAGGCAAGGGCCTTGACTGCTGAGCCATCTCTCCAGCCCACAGTAAGGAATTATTAAAGTACCTTTAAGTTTTCATCAATGCTGTACAATTTTCTGTTCACTTAGAGAATTTATGCAAAATACCTACTGAGTCAAGAGAGAGAAAGCTTATTGAAGTTTTAACATTTAGAAGGCCTAACTTGTGAAAGCAAGGGAAATTCCTTAATCATTTTTTAAAATTAAAGATATTAAACTACATATATTGAAAATGAACATATTTCTGAAACTGCTACAATAATCAAGATTTGGCATTTCCATTGTCCCCTGAAGTGTCATAGCTACACACTGCTGGGATGAATCTCCAAACCAGGCACAGTTTTGGGAGCAAAGTATTTATTGAAGTAATGGATCCAGGGGAAGTTCCAGAATGGCAAAAGAGGCTGGCCTCCTTTCACACATCCAAGCAGAGAGAGAAACCCATCACTAGCAACCCAAAAGCAAGCAAGCACACTCCCTAACAGCAGGAACTCCTAGCTTGAGCTCAGACTGCTCTTTGAATGTCTATGGCTGGAATTCCAGGTCCACCCCAGACACACCTTAGGACTGGATCCTGGGATCCAGCCATGGTGACATCCCCTCCAGCCAGATAGCTGGAGAAAAAACTTTAATAAACTCTTGAATCTACTTGGGTACACCCCTTTAAACTACCACTGTGTGTGTGTGTATGTTTGTGTGTGTGTGTGTGTGTGTGTGTATGAGTCCCTCATTCTTTATCTTCAGTCCAAGATAACCATGGATTTGTTGGAAAATTATTATTTTAATAAATATTTCAATTAATTATTTGACCCAGGTTGGGGGGGAGAGGTAGAGATAGAGACAGAGCCTGAGTGCCCCAGGGCCTTCTGCCCCTGCAAAGAAACTCCAGATTCATGTGCCACTTTGTGCATGTGGCTTTTACATGGGTACTGGAGAATTGAACCCAGGCAAGCAGGCTTTGTAAGCATATTTCTTTAACTGCTGAGCCATGTTTCCAGCTCTGGAAAATTGTATTTTATTTATAAGCAAAGAGAGACAGAGAGGGAATGGATGTGCCAGGGCATCTAACCACTGCATACGAACTTGATGCATGTGCCATTGTGTGTGTCTGGCTTTATGTGGGTACTGGGGAATAGAACCCAGATTATTAGGCTTTGCATGCAAGCACTTTTAACCCCTGAATATCTCTCCAGTCCAAAAAAAGATTTTTAAATACCCTTTAAATCCTTCCAGGCCCTTAGCTTAGTCTGAAGAGTATAGTTACTAGGTGTGGGTTGTGAAGCTGGAAACCTTGGTTTTAATCTTAGTTATGTTTTGAGACTTTGGAGATGATGTAAATTACTTTAGTGCATTTTTCTTATAAAATAAGTATATTAATAGATGCTTTTTTAAAAAATATTTTTTATTTATTCATTTTCAAGCAGAGAATGAGAGAGAGAGAGAGAGAGAGAGAGAGAGAGAGAGAGAGAGAGAGAGAGAGAGAGAACCAGGGCAACCACCCCGTGGGTTTGGCCTATGTGGGTACTGGGGAATTGAACCCGGGGCCTTAGGCACTAGAGGCAAGTGCCTTAACCGCTGAGTCATTTCTCCAGCCCTTAATAGATGCTTTTTATTATTAAAGGATTAAATTATATAAATTGGGTAAAATGTTTAGCACAATATGGCATTACAATATATATCCAGTAAATGTATATACAAAACCCTATTACCTTTTTAAAAAAATATTTATTTATTTGAGAGAGAGTGAGAGAAAGAGACAAGAGCACATCAGGGCCTCTTACCACTGCAAACAAACTCCAGACACATGTGCCACCATGTGCATCTGACTTTACCTGGGCACTGGATAATTGAACCCGGGTCATTAGGCTTTGCCAGGCAAGTGCCTTAACCGTTGAGCCATTTATCCACCCCCACCCCCTTATTAAATTTTGTTTTGTTGAGAAACAGGATCTTTGTATGTAGCTCAAGCTAGCCTCAAACTTCCTGCATCTTTCTTCCTATGCTTGCTACTACTGGTATTAGAGGAAAGTGCCATCATGCCTAGCTTTCCCCCTCATGCTTATAGGGAAAGAATTCAAGGTTGGTTTAAGAATGTTTTGGTAGAATTGGAGTTAATGTAAAAATGCCTTGAAAATACGGAGCTGAGGATATTCTAGGTATTTTGTGGAATTTTCTGGCTAACAGTTCATTTTTATCTAAAACCATTCCTAAAAGTAATTCAGCCTTTGATATTTGAGATCCCTGTAGAACTTCAGGTGCCTTTGATGAACCATAGGGTGTATTCAGATCCAGTTCATGTGGGAGACAACTTGACTTAAATAAGTTTAAATAGATAATGTGAATGCCTTCTTGTCATTGGTCTCATTTTCCCCTGAAAGGGAACCTCAGGAAAAAAGTGTATGTATTCATTTTTGCTTGTGTATGTGTGCGTAGTTTAAATTTAAATTTGTTGGGTTTAGTTAATAGTTTCTTTCTACTTCCTCTATTTCCACAAAAAATTTGTCTCTATATGTTACATATTAATTTAAATGCTTTGTAAATTTTAAAAAGCTACTTTACAGTTTTCAGTAGGTAGAAAACCATAATTCAATTTGATTTTTAGCTCTTATGTGGACTTAATATAAAAGCAATGTTTGATTCTTAATTTATGAAAAGGTTATGCTTAAACACATGATTTCTATGGGTTAAGCCATGTAATTCTTTCAAATGTGTCAAATTAATGGGCTATATACGCATTTTTTCCTAAAAATGAATTGAGTAAACAATAGGATTTATGGTAAAACAATATTTTACATGTATAATGAAGATTATTTAATGAAGATTCATTCCCATATTTCCAAATGTATATTCTAAAAACAGAATAAAAAAAAATTCAAGAGTGTGCTTTTAGACTCAAAACTTAAAAATAATTTGGTATTAGGTGATTTTCAATTGGTAGCTTTATTTCTTATGGTATTTTTTTTGTCTTTCTATAGGGCTGAAAGACACACAGAAGTCTTCATGGATATAGTTGATACATTTAATCATTTAATTCCTACTGAACACTTAGATGATGCCCTATTTCTAGGATCCAACCTGGAGAATGAAGTCTGTGAGGATTTTAGCACAAGTACAGATGTCTTAGAGGACTCGCTGAAGAACATGCTCAGCGATAAGGACCCTATGCTAGGGTCTGCAAGTGACCAGTTCTGTTTGCCTGTTTTGGATAGCAATGACCCCAATTTCCAGATGCCTTGTTCAACAGGTAAATCTTACTTTTTTTTTTTTTTTTAGTCTGCAAATAAATATAAATAGAATTTTTAGCACCATTTTTTTCTTTTCTTTTTGATGATGAGGGTAGTGAATTTAGGGTTCTTTCCTTTGTATTTAGAGCTTCTTTTCCAGGCATCAGAATGAAACTATCAGCTTAATTTTCTTTCAAGGAGTATGGAGTCATTTTCAAGGATTTATGGGTCTAGGTAGAATGACTCTAATATAATATCACTTAAAGTGGGATGTTTCAGAGTTTCAAAGGATGATGCTAGTAGTTATGTCATAATAGGTATAAATTGAGACTCATATTAGAAACAAAGATTGCCTGGCAAGTAGGGACATACTCTTCATGTAGGCCTGCTAGAGTCAAGGAGGAAGGCTGAGTTAACCTGTGTCTCTCGTTCAGACTTCCTAGTTTTCTTTGCTTGAATTCCAGATACTTTGATATTTTGGATATATATCTCTAAACCAGAGAAGGAACTCTAGACCTGTGCTGTCCTTACAGTAACCACTAGTTATATAGAACTCTTGAAATGAATCTAGCTTTAATCAAGCTATATAAGATGTACATTAGTTCTTGGATACTTAATATGAAAAAATGATTATGATATAATTCTAAATTATTTTACATTGATTATGTATTAAAGTTTTTTTTGGTATTTTTGGGTCAGTAAATTAATAAAATTTGTTCATTTTTAGATATCTTTTTGAGTCTGCCTGGGTCTTGCTTTGTTGCCCAAGGTGGCCTGCATCTTCTGGGCCCAAGTAGTTCTCTTGCTTGAGTAGAGGATTTCTGTTCCTTTTCCCTTCCCTTCCCTTCCCCTCCCCTTCCCTCTCTTCCCCTCCCCTCTCCTCTCCTCCCTTCCCATCCCCTCCCTTTTCCCTCTTTTCCCCTTGGTCCAGACATTGATCCTGGGCCTTCTGTACGCCAGTCAAGAACCCTGCCTGCCACTGAGTATAGATCCCTAGTCCTTTGTTATTTAATGTGACTACTTAGTTTGAAATCACCTAAGGGACTTGCATTCTATTTCTGTTGGACAGCACTGTTCTAGGATTGTAGTTAAAGTAGCTGGAGGAGTGAGGATAGTAAATTTCTGTCAGGCTAAACTATTCTTAATACATTTCTTTAAAGGTGGATGTAGTGACAAGATTTGTAATGCCAGCACCTGGGAGGCTGAGGCAGGAGGAATTTTAAGTTCAAGGCTAGCCTGAGCTATATAGGAAGACCCTGTCTCAAAGCAAGAAATGACAGAGAATGGGTGGGAGGAGTTGAGGAAAAAGAAATTATATTGGTATTATGTTAATGAATAGAAAATGTTTTTATTTTATAAAGTCGAGAAAATATTACTATAAACCCCAGAAGCAATAGTTTTTCTTTTTCTCCCATCCTCCCCCCACAGTGTTTGCTCTAGCCCAGAGTATTCTGGAACTCACTCTACCCCAGGCTGTTCTCAAATTTACAGCAATCCTTCTGCCTTAGCCTTAGTGCTGGGATTAAAGGTGTGCCACCTGGCTTAGTGGTTTTATATATATATATATATGTATATATATGTGTGTATATATATATATATAGTGCCAAGAAAAGTATAAATCTTTAGGAATTATGTTTTCTTTAAGGTAAAGTTAGATAAACTGGCTCATGTGGGAAAATAAGGCTTCCCCTCATCATTCCTAATCCTAGATTAAGTCACAGGATTATATGATACTGTTTTCCAGGGATTCTAGAGACCTTTTTGGATGTATGGGTTTTCCGTATAGTTATCATTTTGATATTTAATATACTAGTTTTATATAGTAATGCTTAATAAGGTTTTGCATAGCTAGTGTGCTGTTGGCTCAAATTTGTCAGGATGCTCTGAAGACCTTAAAACTGGTTAGTAGGGATCTTTTTCTTAATCATTTCTTAATACTGAAGTGTTTTGAATTGTTTGCTAATGACATTTCTGAATTATTTACATTGTGTTGTGTTAACACATAGGATTATATTGTTCCTGTTGTGTTATACAATGTTTTAAAGCTTTTACATTTTTGTTTCATGTATGCATCGTACAAGTTTTTTCCTTTGATGCTTGTCAAAACAGTAGTTGTAATTATCTTTATTGTTAAGCACTTTGACATTTGGTTGTATGCATTTGCCATTTTAGTCCAAGATCAAGAAAAATATTCACTTAACACCTGTGTGCTTATTGGAATTATGGTTACCTTCAATGTTGTTAAGGGTTCATAATCAGCAAATGCATTGTCACATTAGACATTTTTACTTTACAAATTTTGAGGCTTTAGTAATCCCATTATTCTTACTGTCCATTTTGCAAAAATGATTTATCTTGACATCAAAGTTTTATTGATAATGAAAAGTAGTCTTCAGTTTTTGTGAACATTTCTTTTCCAGTTAGAAGACTTAAAATAACTTTACTGAAATATTCTAATTTTTGAGGTTTTCTTTATTAATTTTTATGATTCTATTATCTTTTACTTGAGAATTACTTTGTAAATTTTCTTAGTTTGCTACAGTTATGTTAGATTCTTTAGCAGAGCTTCTGTATCTTGATATATGCTTTTTGTGTCAGGAAATATACCTGAAATCATGGTAAAGCTCTATGTCAGAATTGTTTATATTTTCTATGCATCTGTCAGGCATTCGTGACTGGGTCAAAGTTCTTTTGTCCTTTGGAAGATTCGGTTCAGTAAAAGGCCACATGTTTTTTAAAAAATATTTTTATTATCCATAATTAGATATATCGTATGAGCAAATTTTATGATGGTACCCCCATTTCCCTCCTCCCTGTCCCCAATCCACTGGAGATACTCCTTGGTGGGTGGGCATGCTGAATCAATCCCTGGGGTAGGGGGTTATGAATTGCTCTAGAGATAGCCAGTCCCCCTCCCTCCACTTTGTGTTGCTGCTGAGGGGGGCAATGTCTCTGGATATTCTCCCCCACCATGGCTCTTACATTCTTTTAGCCCCCTCTTCTTCTGCTCAGTTCCCTGAGTCATGGTGGTTGAGTTTTAAATCTGCTTTATTGTTGAGATCTGAAATGTCTCTGGACTTCTTTGGGTTATGTTGGGTATCGTTGGTGTCTATCTCCATTGACCTTTCCTGGCCTGTGACTTGCTGTGGTGTGATAGGTCCCTTGTTTATTTTGCCACTTTCTTATAGGTTTCATTTGGAGCCTAGATGACAGGCCAGGGGTGGTTCATCTCTTGCCAGGATTTTAGCCATCATCCCATGGCTTGTTGGTGGAATTGGGTTGTCCATGGCTCTCCCGCTGCCTTCTGGAAAATCCAAGCAGAATCTTCATTGGAGAGTGAGAACAATATAGGTTAAATGAGACAAACTGCTAATTTGGCAAGATTCTAATGGGTGTAGCCTCTCTGTAGCTCTCTGGTAGTGTGAATTTCCCCTTGAAGCCTGGGTTCTTGGTCCTCATAAATTTTGCCATGGATCCCAGTTCCAGTTAAGGGTTCCTTGTCACTGAGCGGATCTCTTAGCCAATCTGAAAGCTGTTGATTATCCACTTTGGTTTGGCACTACTCTTGAACAGGTGAGCACTTCTTGCTGGTCTCTTCCATATAGCAGTGTGTTCAGTATCCTAGTGACATCAGTGTGACTTGTATATCAGTGTTCTCTATGTTCTCCAGATATCAATGACCAGTTTCCCCTGGCAGCTCATGTAGCTCTTTCTGGCATTACACATGCTACCATCTGGGAGCTGGTTTCTTCAGCAATAGTGTCTTACTTTTGAAGGCCACATGTTTTCTAATGACAGCAAAGTGGAAAACATTCTTGAAAAAAATTTTCATCTTTGTCTTGGAACAACACAAGGTGTAATAGTTTCTTTTTTAAAATATTTATTTCAGAGAGAGAGAGAGAGAGAGAGAGAGAGAGAGAGAGAGAGAGAGAGGAGTGGGTGGGAGAGGCAAGAGGCAGAGGCAGATACATATAGAGAGAATGGTCATGCCAGAGCCTCCTACCACTGTAGACGTACTCCAGACACATGTGCCACTTTGTGCATCTGACTTTATGTGGGTACTGGGGAATCAAACCCAATCAGATTTTGCCAGTAACCACTGAGCTATCTCTCCAGACCCATAAAGTTTATTTTTTTTTAAAAATATTTTTATTGGGAGGGACGGAACAGCTGAAGGTGGCAGAGAAAACAGAGGAGAGCCTAGATCCATCAATAAGACAAGAAGATAGCTGACTGCCCATCATGAGATATGCCACATTGTCCAGGGACCAGGAGGAATTACAAAGGAAGCCACATCATGAATACTGCCCTCATTACTAGTCTACAACCAGACACAGTGATTAATCAAAACCTATTAAAGCGCAAATCCAAAGGCTACAAAGAACTCAACACTAAATCAGAGTGCCAACAGGCTTGCCTTGGCTCAGGGAACATTGTGGTGCTGAAAGATTAAGGACCACAGAATGGGTAGGAATACCCTGAGGGAAGGTAATCCTGCTACCCCATAGGATTTAGTGAGACCTTCATGACTCATCAGTGATTACCATAATCCCACTGAGGAGAGCCCCAGGGTAACAAGAATCACAACAAGGGAGTAAAAGAGCATATAACCTGTTATATATAACTTTTTAATTTGCAAATAAATTGCCAGAGAGAATATAAAGGGCCTCTTGCCACTGTAAAAGAACTCAAGATGAGTGCACCACTTTGTGCATTTGGCACTACATGTGTGTATTAGGGAATTGATCCCAGGCTGTCAGGCTTTGCAAGCAAGTGCCTTTAACCATTGAGCCTTTCTAGCCCTTAATAGAGTTTCTAAGAAGAAATCTATTGTAACTTAGTGAAAATTGTTTTGGACAGGAACTTTTAAGCTAATGATCAGTTTTGGCCTTTTGTTATAAAATGGCAGTTATCTAGATACTTGTACCTGGCTCTTTAGTTGTACTAATTGTCTTGACTGAAATTAAGCAGGGAAATGTTGCTGTCT
>PVHP010019758.1:0-31507 GCA_004024765.1 Zapus hudsonius
GGAGAAACATGAAGACATAGAATTGAAAAAATAAATTCAAAGTAATCTTTGAAATTTGAATAATAAATGCTAATTTGCTTAAATAAGAAAAAAGATAACTACACAAATGTAAAAACCCAAAGAGTGCATAAGGAATTATTTTTTTCAAATCTATTCATACAAATCAAACACATGGAAGAAATAATATTTCTAAATTTTTAATTTATCAAGGTAAAAGTTACAGGGCTCCAAAGGAGAAAGAAATCCTGACTACACAAGAAGTCCATTTTAAATTTCAGAAAAACAGTGAAGAAGCTAATAGGAAACATTTAAATGAATAAACTATTACTTAATAAGAAAAAAGACAACTAAGAGGAAGAAATAAAAAGCTTTACCAGAAGATTGTATGACTGTAAATTTAAGTCAAGCCTGTTCTCAAATTCAAGTTCACTTATAGACATGTGTTAAAGAAAGCATGACTCTTGAGTCTGTTGTCGGTGCCAAGGATCTTTTCTCGTTATTCTTTGTGAATTCCCCTTCCGAAAACCCCAGACTAGGCATGTTCGGACTCTCGGAAACAAGAGCTACCTAAACAAAAGCCCCCAGGGAATATCTGTCCACAGGGATCCTTCAGGAGACAGAAGATCATCCGAGAAATACGGTCTGCTTCCATTTCAGAAGTGCACGGAGGTCAGAATGCGCACTGCCCATTGGCAGGTTTGGCCTCTCCAGCTGTCATTGCTTGTTTTTTGTTTTCTTGATTATAATCCAGCAGATGGAAGGCACAGTATAGAGTCGTCCTGGCTACAGCGTCTGCCAAAGTTAGGAAACACCAAAACAATTGTGACATTGAGCTGAACTGATGAAGCCAGCAAGCTCCTTGCTTGTTTTGGTCACACACATGCCTGCAATGATTAACTGTCCTGCCCCCAACTCTCTTCAGGGCACTAGATGGGTCCTTCTTCACCTGTCAACAGATCCAGGATGTGTCCTGAGGCTCAGCCAAGTGTCTGGCCTTCGGGAAGACACACAAACTGGCTGGGAATTGTGAGGAAAGAAGGCAACTTGGGACCCTGACATCCACTTGCTTCTGACAAATCGTATCGGATGACAGTCTTCACATACAGCATGAGGGAAAGAAGACATTAATCTACATTAGAAACAGCCTCCAAAAAGCAACTCAGCTGTGTGCCAAGGGAGAGACAGAGGAAAAAATGTAAAAGGAATGAAATCTTGTGTGCAATAGAAGACCTCAGACTTTGTGTTACATAACAGACAGGGGGGGGGCTGTTTGTGAAGATCAGGGGGGAGGGCTGATAGGAGACCCATACCAGTAGGTGTTCAGAGTGCTTCTGTGTCCCTCCGTCTTATAATCCACAGGACAGACATTAATGTGTTTACGTATTTAAAATAGAAGCACATATTTTATCTGTCCCAGCCATTGATCAGGTCACTTAATAGAAGGAAACATGGATAATTACAGTAACAGACATCACGACTCTGCCTTTCTTTTCTAAAACAATAAATAAATCATACTTCTAAAAGGAGGAAAATGAATGTCATCGTGAACAATGTTTCCAGGAAATAAAAGACAGAAGCTATGTGGGCCAATGTCAGTTACTCTAGCCAATGACAAGGTGATGTCCCGTTTCTGTCAGAGAGCATAATGTTTAAACTTTCCAATAAGAGCAAAAGATTCAATCGCGAAACTCTAACCTTCGGCATTAGCCATTGGTCTGACACTTTTTTTCTGACCTGTTGAAATGGCCATAGGGTCCAGTTGTGGCCATCAAGTGATCTCCATGAAGCCAGGAGGAGATGGCTTGGCACCAGCCCGTTCCACACTTTATGTGCTACCTGTCCACTCGGTACTGTGAAGATTGCTTCTGCCACAAGTTAAAAATGTGGTGGCTAGCAGAGCTGCCCCAAGTCAGGACAAGGTCTGGGGACATGGTGCACCAAGAAACCGCAACCCACAGCTTGTGACCTAGCTTATGTGATTCAGGGCCACAAAGCAGAACCTGCCTTTGGTTGTATCAAGTCCATAGGTTGAACTTTGAAAGGTTCAGGTTCCCTGTGCCTATATGACTGGAAAATATTCTAAGACATTAGTTCTTGATTTTCTCTCTCTTTTCCCTAGTCTAGCCAAGAGCAGGCTCTGTAATTCGATGCCTCAGGGAGTGGCAGACCTAAGCAGAAATAAAAGGAACCTGTGAAACTCCCTGAAGGATTCCTTCAAAAGTTCATCATGGAGGAGAGAACTTGAAAAACAATTACCACAGAGGCTTAACAAAAAGCAGAAGGAGCAAAGAAGTCTTGTCGCTAAACTAAAAGGGAGAGACAAGGTGTGTTCCAGACGGCCAGGTATCTACCAGGCTAAGTCAATGGCCCTGGGACGACATCCTGCCTTGATCAGCATTCTTATGTGCTTAGTGTAGCATGGAGCAAGTGAGCCCCTAGGCCTTAAGAGACGACCACAGACCAGGCTTGAGAAGTGCACAGTGACCCCTCCTGAAGCCCTGATTCCTTCCTTGATGCTCAGTTCTTTGGTGTGGATGATTCTAGGACAGCAACAGGATCTCACTATAAGAAATAACAGAGTTTGTCCTCAACCAAATTCTTCTCAAGTAGCCCTCGATCTTACCCAGTAAAAGCTATATTCTCTCAGCTGAATGATTTTGCCCACTGCCCCAAGATAGATAGATAGATAGATCCATAGATAGATGATAGACAGATACATACATACATACATGCACACACACACACACACACACACAGGCTTAAATACTAGAAGAATTTCTAGTAATTCAAGGATGTGTCCCTAACATGATGAGTACTGATAGCCCACCTAAAGTTCTGTGTGGAGAAGCTAGCTCAAGGCTTCTGAAAGAATTTTCTGTTTTCCAGAAAATATCTAAAACTAAGCTATCTGTCTCCTAATCTTGCTTAGGGATAGAAGCCGACCTTCCAGTTATTAAACCCAAAGGGCACATTGGTGATCACCACCATAATTGCTGCTCAGTCAGAATTTCCACTTTCATGACTCCTATTCAAGCCCTCCCTCTCCACCCCCCCGGTTCTCACGCTCATTCTTCCTTCAACGCTACATCACCTCAGCCCAAATTTGACCTCAGTTTACACCAAGCTGTCTAGCCTGTCCTAATAGCTATTACTGAGTAAAATCTGTCCTTGTCACTTTAGGGTTTTTTGCTTATCTTTGACAGAGGTGTTCCTAGGAATGACTGAGATGAACTGAATTACCACCAAGCCAGGCAGATGGAAAGAGTTGATTTTCATAAGCACATATGTTACCTTTTGATACAGCTGATTAGTGGGCTGAGGTTCATTCCCCCCATACAAATAATGAGAACATAAATACTAATTGTGGGCTGGAGAGATGGCTCAGCAGTTAAGGCACTTGCCTCCAGTGCCTAAGGCCCCCAGTTCAATTCCCCAGGACCCACAAGGTGGTGATTCTTGTGCTTCCTCTCTCTCTCTCTCTCTCTCTCTCTCTCTCTCTCTCTCTCTCTCTCTCTCTCTCTCTCTGTATGTTTGTGTGTGTGACTGTGTGTCTGCTTGAAAATGAATAAAATATTTTTTAAAAATTATTTAAAAAAAACTGTTACTATTTAATTGGTTTGACACACTTAAGAAGATAATTTTATGGGGAGAAATTTTACTATGCAAAGTAAACAAAAGTCTAAGATGAGTTTCACTGGTCCCAGTAGGACCTGGTGAGTAGTGTTTAATAGCACTAGCAAACTTCTCTGTGCATGATGGCTGAGAAGTTAATAGTCCGTTAATGGCTTGTCCATGTTTCCTTTGCGGAAATTTCATTCTGACCAATGGAATCCCTGTCACTAACCTGTGCCTGTTACTGATTCTATCATAAGAGACATTGTGCTGGTGTTCAGCATTTTTTTTCCAAAGGCAAATGCTATCATTTAGTAACAGTTAGATGGTTTCATAATTATATTGAATTTCACAAACTTTTCAAGCCATGTGAATAATGCTATGTTACATGCATACAATTTCAAGTCATAAAAAAAAATCCTTTTGTTCTTTCCAGATGGGTGCTTGGGATGCTCTTAAGATATTATGAGCATCTTTTCTTCTGCACAAAGAGCCCTCAGGTCCTGGAACAAGAAAGTGGGGGCTTTGCTTCTACACATCAATGATTTGATCATCTTTGGGCTCAATCTGTCCTGCAGACAGATGCCACCTAAAAAATAAAAAACACATATAATTTAAAGCACATGTAATTTAACAAGTATAAAAAATATTGAAAGAATAAACTGGTGTTTATTCCATCCCTTAAAACACAACCTTTTTAAAACACACCTATTTCATCTTCCCTTCATAATCAAAGATAGTCTTTTTTAAAAAATGCTCTCCTAATGTGGACAATGAAAGAACTGAATGGATCTGAGACACAGAAAGAATATGACCATTGATTTGTTCATTCTTAAGAGATAGTAGGCACTTGACAATTTTCTTTATGAGCTAAATTTAGTCCAGGCCTATTCTGTTGCATCCATACAGCCCCTCACCCCAATCAGAATGGCTTCCAAGAAAATAAAAACAATAAATGCTGACAAGGAAGTCAGGTGAGAAAAAGGAACCCCTATATACTGTTTGTGGGAATGGAAGCTAGGCTAAGGGATGAAAAGTCCTCAAAAAAATAAATAAAAATAAAACTACCATATGATACCGCTATACTAGTCAAATGTATACAAAAGGGATCAGTTAACATATGGTAAGATACTTACACATCTATGTTTACCAGGGCACAATAACCCAGTAACAGAATTAGCCTAGGTACTAGGGCTTAGGAGATGGTTCAGCAGGTAAAGGTACTTGGCTCACAAGCCTGACAATTTGAGTTTGATGGTCCTCAGCACCCACATGAAGCAGCCACAAGTCCGTGGGTCTGTGATCACAGTTTGCCTATGACTAAGGGAGGCAGTGCAATGAGAATCCCAAAGCTCAGAGGCAGAATCAGCAAAATGAATGAGGGAGACATTGCCTCCAAAGAGAAGGAGGAAGGAGTGGAAGAGAAACACCTCACAGTTGTCCCCTCACCTCCCGTGCCCGCTGTGACATGGAAGTCTCCTCTGCACACACAATATGAACATACACACACATAGAAACAAAGCACTTATGTAAGAAAATTAGCCCAAGTGTCTGTCAATGATGATAAATGGATAATAAAATGTGTGATAGATTATATACATATATGTATCGATGTGTTATATACATATATGAAATCTATAATTTATCCAGGAAGGATCAAATAATGTCATTTGTGGGAAAATGGATAAAAATGAAGATTGTCACATAAACAAATTAAGTCAGACTCAAAAAGAGAAATAGAAGCCGGGCGTGGTGGTGCACACCTTTAATCCCGGCACTTGGGAGGCAGAGGTAGGAGGATCACCATCAGTTCAAGACCACCCTGAGACTACATAGTAAATTCCAGGTCAGCCTGGGCTAGAGTGAGACCCTACCTCGAAAAACCAAAAAAAAAAAAGAGAACTAGAAAAAAAAAGAGAGAGAAATAGTCCATGTTTCTCCCATATGCAGAATCTAGACTTCTTAACAGATATGTAAGTAGAAGGGTGACTCTTTGGGAAGAGGAAGGGGACCCATGGGAGAAACAAGGAAAAACAGGTGAGGCAGGGAGAGGTTGAATATGATCAAATACATCATTTATTTGCCTTATGAAAATGACCAGTGAAAGACATTATTTTGTGTAATGAACATAGATCTGAAATTCAAAAATGATGTGTTACTTTGGGTAACTCATCTCTAAGAGGGGACATGTGACTTCTAAGTGACCACAGGCTCTCTGACCAACTGATCAGTGATTCCCACACCTAGCACTAATGAGCTCCTTCATTATCGTCTGTCAGACCATCTGTAGACATCACTCCCCAGACTGACTAGGATGAACTTCTTCCCTATACCTGAATTCTGCTATGATAGTTCTACCACAGGTAGTTATTTTTTTTAAAGAGATTCTTCCTAGCTGCTTTTAGATAGTGGGATGCCTGAGTAAATAGAGTTATTCAGAAGTTATGTTTGAGTTGTAGATTGGTTTAAATTTTCCAGATGTCTAAATGAAGGAAGCACCTCCAACATTTTCAAGAATACAAAGGCTATAAAAGCTTAACTTGGCAATTTCTACAGCTCTCTCTGTCCCTCAGGCTCTTCACAGGGGTAAGGGAACATTCGTTGCATCATAAAACCAAAGGTCCTATGGTTCTATTTGGGATTATCACCTGTTTCCTGGCTGGCCTGGAGCTATGTTTGGAGAACTTGTAGCATCTCTAGAATCTTAAAAGAACTCAATTCCATAACACATCAGTGAGGGAAAGGAGTGTGGGTGGAGCTTGGAGTTTCAGTGACATTGATTGACAGCCTGACTCAGCACTTTCAGTTAAGTGACCTTGATCAAGTCCTTCTGAAAAACGGCTGGAAGGAAGAGAAAGGAAGAAACGAAACAAACAAGTCAACCCTCTGAGTCTCTGTTTTCCTAAATCAGTAAAATAAAGTTATAATAATAATAATAATGACACACATATTGCAGAATTCTTATGTTAAAATATAACTATAAACTATCTATAATGGAGTCTGACACCACAATTCAATAAATTATAGTTTTTAATTGGTACTTTTTGCTTTAAATTCACAAATCACTCAAGGAGTAATTCTGTAATATGGGGATATAGGCATATTCTGTGTCAGAATAGTCCTGACCTTATATTAACTTCCTCCTTTATAGAAATTTGAGACTCTTTCATTTAATAGCAAGCTTGTAGCATCCTCTATATCAAAAGTACAGTAGAGAATATTATATTGGGTGCAGAATATAAACTTCTTCCAGAATTCCTCTATCATTGAACATAAAGATTGTCTCAAGACAATCTCAAGAGATGAGCAAAAACACAAGACATGGACCACGAAGAAAGGGAGGCTGATGGTCCCCTAACCAGTCACTTGGGAGAGAAGATTGCAGAGACAACTCAGTTCTGGTAAGTGCAACTATGCTACAGGTTTTGTCCTCGTTGCATTTTTAAGGGAAGAGCCTTACATTTGGACATATTGCAGGCGTTTCCAAAAATGTATCAACACAGAACTGAAAGCCTAACATGCTTATATCTAAGCCACGAACTTCCTGGGAAGACCATGATAAGGTAAATCACAGTTTTCTATAGTTGACTATGTTTTTTGTTTTTTTAAATATTTTATTTATTCATTTTCTAGCTGAGAGAAACAGAGAGAGAGAGAGAGACAGAGAGAGAGAGAGAGCACACCAGGGCCACACCTTGTGGGTCTGGCTTATGTGGGGCCTTAGGCACTGGAGGCAAGTGCCTTAACCGCTGAGCCTTCTCTCCAGCCCTATAGTTGACTATGTTTGTCTCTTAATGTTTTAGCATAGTTTAATTTATTTATCCTAGCCACTATCCTTATTGGTGTAGTCAAAAGATTTTATATGGCTATCTACTTGTAATATATACGTGGCTAATACTCTTTTCCTTTCTTTTCTCTGCATTCCTCAGAAACCCACAGGTATTGTTATGACATTAGTCATCCAATTTGTCACGGTTGATAAAGCCACAATAAAGGTAAGTTCTGCTGAGGTCGAATCCCACAAGTCTCTCAGTCAACCATGTTCACATAGACACAGACCACGGAAATCGCTGACAGTAAAATCACATGGAAATGGCTAATTATTTCACCTAACCAAATGCATAACATCCCCTAGTACTGGAGCTTATGTTAAAAGTAAATAAAATATAAGTACACGCTTAGTACAGTAGAAAGATTACAGCAATAGAAGAAAAGAGCCATAGCTCAGGTCTCCCAGAGAGGTAAGAGCAGAACCACAGCGCAGTGCTCCATGTCTCCACAGAGGTTTAGGGGAGAGGAGTGACTGGAGGAGCCACAGCAGAGTCAGGTTGGCTTGATGGTCTTGGCAGAAGCTTAGCAAGGCGATCCTAAGTCCCAAGCATCTCAAGTTCACACTTACTCTTTCTGCTTCACTCCTCTTTGATGGGCAAGAGCTGACCCTTCTGTGGCTGAAATGCACATGGTGTGCATTTGCTAGGCGAGAACCCAGTTCATGTCAATGGTCAGAACACAGGGCTGGGAGCCCCTGAGAGAGCAGAACAAGAGTGAGGTGGTAAAAATGGGAATGAGGAAGGTAGTCCCCATTTTGTAGGGAGTTAGGGTAACAGAGCCAAACAGAATCTCCGTAATGATGAGTCTAGAGAAAGAAGCTGGAGGCTAAACTCAAAAAAGTCCTATTTACTATGACTCACCAGGGTATCAGCTGACCCCACCCTGGACCCCTTTTCATCAAGAGACTCGAAATGCATTCACAGCAACCAATCAAGTTCACCCTGACTTGGTGCCTCATTTACATCCCTTAAGGTGGAATCCCCATTCACATTCAAAGTAACCAATCTAATATCCACCTGAATTGATGCCAAATTCCCCTGGTCCAAGTCACCAAGTGGTCACTTTCTGAAGGACTGTCCCAGCTTGGGAGCTTTCTGCTCTACTTTCTAAGAAGAATGTCTTGCTTAATTTTCCCTTCTGCTGTGTCTGCATTGCCAGAGGTTAGACAACAATCTCAATTACATTGGCTCAGGGACCTTGATTGTCTAGAGCTCCAAGTCCACCCAGAGCCCAGAAAGGCTCGGTCACTCTCAAACCCCACCAGGCTCAGGAATCAATAGAGGGCAATGAAAATCCAACCAGGCATCACCTTTGGCATATGGGCTGTTGCCAGCTCTATGGGATGGTGTTGAAATGGAAATAAGTTAAAATAAAATTACATGTTCTTCACACAGTGAAAATTCAGAGCTTTTAATGGTGGCCTGTGAAACGTAGATGGTTTGACTTGAAAGAGACAAAAAGGAAACAGAAGTAGCAATAAACACTCAGGGATCTGTGACCTGCCTTTGACCTTCTGGAAGACCCAAGGGGGAACATGAACAAAGCCCCCCCGTGTTGGAGAGAGAAGGGCTCTTTCCCCATGAGACACTCTTCCTGTTACTTCTTTCACAAACTTTCACTGGCTGCAGGTAAAACACATGAACAATCCCCTATTTGTAGGTGTAGTGATTTTTTAATTTTAATTTTTTGTTTCATAGTAAATTTGATTGTGTCAAAACACACCTAATATAAAAATTAAATTTTCACCATCTCTTTTTAAAGTTTTTTTATTTATTCCTTTGTGTGAACCCAGCCTGGCAAGCTTTGAAAGCAAGCACCTTTAACCATTGAGCAATCCTCCCAACACCCAGTTGAACCATTTCTTTTTTTTTCTTTTTTTTTTTTATTGTCCATAATGAGTTACATTGTTTAGTGAGCCAACAATGAGTTGTTATCCCCAATTCCTCATTGCTCCCCCTCCCCCTCCCCAGTCAGCTGGATATCCTCCTCTGTGGGCCGTCTGGATCAGTCCTTGGGGCAGGGGACCATGGATAGCCTAGTGTTCAGCCGGGTTCTCCTGGCCCAAGTGTGTTGTTACTGAGGGGTGCCAGGCCTCTGGATCGTCTCCCCCACTACGGCTCTCACAATCTTTCTGCCCCCTCTTCAGCTCAGCTTCCTGAGTCGTGGTGGGTGAGTATTAAGGCTGCTTTAATGTTGTGAGCTTAGGGGTCTTTGTATCGAAAATCATTGGTTATTGTCTCACTGGCTTATCCTGTGTTGATTGAATGGCTGTGGCTCTGGGTCCCTTGTTCATCTCGTCATTCTCTGTGGGTTCCATTTGGATCCTCCACGGTATGACTGTGGTGGCTCCTCTCTTGCCAGGATCTCAGCTTTCTGCCTGTGGTCAGTTGGTAGGGTTAGATGGGCCACAGCTCTCTCACTGCATCCTGAAAAATACAAACACAATCTCCATTGGAGAGTGAGATCAGTATAGGTTAACAAATATACACCATTCTGGATTACCTAGATTCTCTTTTTAGTAGCCTCCCCATCAATCGCTCCCATAGTGCATCTTGTCTTGGGAGCCCAAGAGTACGGGATCTGGTGCCTATCGCCCTGAATCCCATTTCTTAAACAGACAGCTCAGTATTGCTATAAATGTGAAACCACTATCTCTATCAGCCCTCAGAACAACTGTGACCCCATTAAATGATGACTCCCATCTTTCTATGCCTACTTCCAGGCAATGGTCTTGTCTCTTTCTGCCTACTCAAAGTAATTCACATAAATGACATCATCACACAGAACTAGTCTTCTGTGCCTGCCTTATTCACCTAGTATGGCATCTTCAACGCTCATCCATGTGGATACACACATCAGGATTCTATTCCTTCATCAGAGCCTGATAACAGTAATATCTCCGTTCACATTGAAACCTAACACTTGGTCATTCTGTGACCTTGAGTAATTAGTTAAATCTCTCTAAGTCTTGATTTCATCACCTAAAAAATTGTAGACAATAAATTAGTACCTTCATGAAGACCTTGTGGAAATCAGGTAATCCACGTAAAAGTACCTGAGACAGGTCTCTGAGTTCCCTCCCCCTCCCAAACTGCAACACTTCAAAGGGCCTCCCTGCTCCCAGCAGCCACCCAGACAACCTGGTCACTAGATGTCCACCTCTGGTGACCATCACACACTGAAGAGCCCCTGTACTCCAAGGGCATTAAAGCTTCACTGTCCTTCTGTCCCTTCTAAGCAAAGGTACAGCTCTGCCTCGATCCTATTCACTTGTCATCTGCTTTCCCTCTTCATCTCTCTCTCTCTCTCTCTCTCTCTCTCTCTCTCTCTCTCTCTCTCTCTCACACACACACACACACACACACACATTCTCTTAGGCCCATCCATGGTATGTGTGCTCACAGCTGTGCTCCCCCCAACACTGACCAGGGGCTTGGCACCTCCAATCAATGGGACACAGACTCCCACTACCCACTGGACATGTTGCTGGCACCCACCCCACTTCCCGCAGGCTTTCACTTCCTAGTTTTCTTTCCTCTCTCGGGAATCTCAGGTCATCCTGGCATACTCCACAACATCACACATCTGTGCTAGGCGCCCCTGACTCCCTCTCACCTCTAAAGCTATAGCACAGCTCCAAATTTGGGGCAGATTAATAAAGCGCATTAATGCATAGTGTCTGGTCTCCAGCCCTCCTTATCAGACATCCCCCAAAGCTCTTGACAGACACTTGTCAAGAGATGGCGGGTATTGTTAGTGGTGCTGTGGTTTTAGTGACTAGCTTAGAAATGATCACAATTTTTAAAAATAAGAACATATAACAATCTACTGTGGAAACGCTTATAGAAAAACTATTAATGCCTTAATAAAACAACTAAATATAACTAAATAAAAGTATCATTTTGCATTTGAACACAGCATAAATTAAGTTAGTAGACTTCTCAGTCTAGAAGTTTGCCCAGGCAAAATTAAGTAATCTCACAAAAATGCCATTAAACACCTGGAGATGCCCAAGTCATCAAACTTCCTGAACGAACTGAAGAGCCAAACTTAAATTTTTCCTGTTCCTCAGTGAGCCAGGTGTCCAGAAACAATGATCAGGTAAGAGTGAGTATGACTGTGTACACCTGCCTCCACCTTGAATCATGAAGCAATCGGACTCTCCAGCCGAAACCAAGCTGATAATTACAAGAGCCCCAAACCACAATCCGCAAGCAGCCTGGGCC
The DNA here is from genome assembly GCA_004024765.1 of Zapus hudsonius. Classification (NCBI taxonomy): domain Eukaryota; kingdom Metazoa; phylum Chordata; class Mammalia; order Rodentia; family Dipodidae; genus Zapus; species Zapus hudsonius. The sequence goes on from PVHP010019758.1 coordinate 11,670, forward strand.
ACAAGCTGGACCCAGCCAGGTCTGAGATCAGACTTGGAAAAGGCCCTTCGTGCCTTCTGAGGAATGTCTACACTGGTCAGAAGAGGCTGCTAGGGAAAACACCACCCGCACCTTCAGTGGCCTTCCATGGGCTCCCTGCAACCAGGGCACCAAGTAGCTCTCTCCTTACCTTCATGTCAGAGATCACACAGGAATCTTTCTGGCTCTTTTTTCATATGATCTATGTGAAATAGAAGCCAATAAAACTACTTCAAAGCAGCTCTCCGAGGCAGAAAACTCAACCTTGTTTGAGGCTTTCATGTTCATTTTCTGGAAAATGAATCTATATGCTTGGATCTCCAAATCTGCTTTCCTTTCCCCTTCTTTGGGCAATCAAATGGAGTGTTAGTTCATTCGGGCTGTTGTAACAAAATGCCATGAACCAGGTTCCTTGAACAACAAACATTTATTTCTCATTCATTCCAAAGGCTCAAAGTCCAAGGCCAACACCAGCAGACTCAGTGTCTGGTGAAAGCCTGCTTCCTGGCTCAGAGGAAGCTATGCCCTCAGCACTTCTGCACATGGGAGAAGGTCTCTGGGTTTTCTTTATAAGGACATGAATCCTGATCACAAGGGCTCCGCTTTTGAGACCTCATCACTTCCCAGAGGTCCCACCTCCTAACACCAACACCGCACCTCAGAAGGTAGGAATTCCATATATGACTTTGGGAGAACAGAAAAGTTAATTCCAAGTCAATCAAAGTACTATTCAAAAGTGTGGCTGCATTTATCCAAATACCATTTTATGGCATATCAGAGAAGGTAGTATCATACAAATTCCTCAGGCTCACAAAAGAGCTTTCTTAATGTTCATGTAAAGAATGACATGTCCAAAGTTCCAAAATGATGGAAACAGTACTTACTTGGTTTCAGATAGATTCTCGGGGTCGAAAACGAAGCTTCCAATCCATATGCACCACAAACAACTCATGAGCTTCAGACAGAACCCCTCACTTACTGGCATTCCTGTGAGTGCCAACCCTAGAGAGAAGCAGGAAAACAGGACTGTGGACTGAGGTTTCTTGAGTCACAGGACATAGATATTTGTCGTTCTTTTGAGCTTTTATAATACATTATTAAATTTCCCTGAGGCTAGATGGTCAAACGAATGGGAAAATAGTTTGTGGGACCCTGCTAAGAGACTTGGAGGATATAGGGTTTTGCTGAGACCGGAAGGCGTCCGGGACTGTCTCCTTCTGTTAAGGAAGTCAAGACAAGTCTGTGACCCCGATTATCTCAAGCATATCCTGGACCCTCCAGCCCTCCGGGCAGGCCACAGTGAGCCCTGAGATAAGCAGGCAATTCAAGGCCTAAACTCACTCCAGTTGTAATAACAAACCCAGACAATAAGGTTACAGTTCCTCTGCAGCCATCACCATCCTATGCATGTCTAGACTCACGTAGAAATCCCCCCAACTTATCTATGCAAACTAGGCATCCACAGGCTACTGGCCCCTGCCAATCCACTCATGAGATATCCACAGACTACCCTGCCCCTACCAACCCCCTTGCTGCCTATGTCTCTGCCTCTGCCTTTTCCTCTATATAAACAACCTTTATCTGTACAATAAACGATCTGCCCACTGCAACTGCATCCCTAGAGTTCTTTCTCTCATAGGCTCACCACTATTTCAAGGCTCTGTTCACCCAGCTCCGTGGACAAACAGGGATTTGATGAGCGCTGTGACTCCCCAACTAAGCCACGGACCAACAATAGTTAACATTTTTTGAGCTAACACACCATGCTGCACAGTTTTCATCCAGTTTTGTCATAGAAGATGGAGGGCTGGAGTAACTTGCTCAAGGTATACAGGAAGCCTAGGTCTGTCGCCCCTCAAATCTTATGCGTGTTACATTATATACCCTGATGTCCCTTTCTGGGAGTGTTTCTGAGTGACAGATGTAGAAACATTATCTTAGATCTCCTAGGTAAGACATCACCCTACTAAATAAATACATGACCTCACTCAGCGTGCACCGCAAGGTAGGGCCAGGGCAGCCGGAACAGTGGGAGTGAGGGCAATGGGGTTTCCTTGATCACACTGATGCCTATTCAACCAGGCTTCACAGGGTGCAGGAAAACATCCTGATTTTGGCAAAGTAGTCACTGATGGCCTAAGGTAAATGTAAACATTCAAGTTGGCATCAGTCAAGTGCTCCCGGACAATGCTGTCAGACACGAGAAAGAATTTCCTTTGTAACTATTCAGAGGGTGATGGTGTGACAAGGGTGAGTGATTATATTTTTTATTTTGTTTTCCTTCATGCTCACACGAATAGCTATTCTTTTGTTTGGCTTGTATAAATCCTCAGTCTCCCCATAATGCCCAGGAATCCATCATGAGCTCACAGAGGGTGGAACCTCTGGATGCACCTTGTCTTTAACACCATCTGTTCTCGTTGACCATGAGGACAATTCCTAAGGACTCAGAGATCTGCAGCCTCCCATGTGTTCCCGGGCACAGAGGCTTTAATAAGAAATGCCTTGATTCCTTTATTTCATATGACGTGCTCGCTACAAAATGATCTTTTATAGTAAGTACAACTTTTCTTTTACAAAGCACATGAAGGGTAACAGAAAGAAAATACCTCTGACCTTCACCGTGACCCTTACCTCTGCTAATTCAACTGGCTCTGCTAATCTTTAAGGAAGTTATTAAGTTCCTGTAGTCAATTTTCTGTGGTCACATTGACAGACAGTATCAAAGTTGTGAGGAGCCGTGATTTGTTTTATGTAAGCCCTTGAGATCAGCCAGTCATGTGGCGCTTAGCACCTTGACTGGTAAGCATGTAAAAAAGCTTTACTGCAACCCCTCTAGAAATCTAACAGGTTTTTATTCATTGTAATGGATTTAAGACATCTAATTAAAACAAACTCAAGAGCTGGTTGCGGTCATGGTACATACCTACAATCCCAGCACTTAGAAGGTGGAGGCAGAAGTGTTACCTGAGCGACAGAGTGAATTTGAGGCTAGCCTGGGCTACATGGCAAGACTCTGCCTCAAACAAACAAAAAGGTCAGTCAACACACTTCAAAGGAGTGATAATGATGATAAAACTGTCATGTCACCTGACTCAAGTCTCTCTGCTCACTGCATAACAAGCCAAGTATGTCAAAAGTATTGAGGCGAAGAAGTTAAACTCTACTAGAAAAAGCCAATTGCTCAAGAATATGGAGAGCAGTTATCCAAACCTCTGTTGCTGGAAGGCTGGTTTAGGAGCAGATCTGCTGGGTGAATGCTGGGTATTCGCACGGGGAGGAAGGACCCAGATGAGACATATCTCACCCAGTCTAGTCACAAGATGGCTTTCATTTTTTCAAACCTCAAGAAAAACAGTGACTTCTGTTTACAGATTAGTTTGCCTCCCTGCAGTTCCTGGATCAGCCCTGGACGGGGCAGGTGAAGTGAAACAGACCCCTTCAGGTTTGGCTTCAAATGGACATTGAGCCAGAGGAAATTTTCATTTGTCCCTGGTTTAGTATGATAGACAGGAATGGCTACCAGTCTGCTTCAGTAAATGAGAGATTTAATAACTACTGATAATAATGATTCTGATACTGTCTTAGCCTTTTCTAGGATATGAATAGAGGCTTTCAGCTCTCACCTGAACTTGGCTACCAAATAAGGGTATCTTCCACCTGATTCCTTCAGCCTTTCTGTGACTAAGGCTTCTTTTCCTGCCAGGGGAAGTCTTCTTGGAAGAATACTGACAAGAGCATTCCTCTCTGAGACAATCACCTTCAGACATGAAGCCAGAGAGGAACAGAAATTCCAAATTCCTTTTGCTGTGTGCTTCTAGCCTCTCCTTTTTTTAAAAAATATTTTTATTTATTCATTTTCAAGCAGAGAGATGAGAGAGAGAGAGAGAGAGAGAGAGAGAGAGAGAGAGAGCACCAGGGCTACCACCTTGTGAGTCTGGCTTATGTGGGTCCTGGGGAATTGAACCCAGGGCCTTAGGCACTGGAGGCAAGTGCCTTAGCCACTGAGCAAACTCTCCAGCTATAGCCTCTCCTTCTGACTCATCACACAGGACTTTCACTTGCCCTCTGCTCTTCATGCACCAGGAAAATGGCCACTGCACAGCTCTCGAAGGAGAAGCCTAGGTCGGCATCAGGGACCCTCTTCCTCAGCATGCCTGGCCTGATACTATTAATCATAGGAAGTTTCCATTAATACCAAGAAAATATACACACACCATGGAGGCCATGTCATTCTATTGCTTTGGCGGGGGTTCGATAAGTTTCATAAATTTACTACTCCTTTTAAATATTTACTTTGTTGGTGGGTCTTCCAAGCTCACTGTTGTAGGAAGATTCACTTCCTTTTTACATTTTTCCACATGCCTTCTGTCATCGTCCAACAGGCAATATAGCTGGTGAACTGTCCTTTTGTTACTGTACATTGATACACTCTGAATTTGCATACTTCATTACATCCATTTTTTAATCATTCAAAAATGACTTAGAGCAAGGACTCACTGAGGAAGCTGATGTGTTTTCACTCAAGTTTGAGTCCTAAGTTTCAGTTCTCTCTGATTTCCTCTTCTCAGAGAAAATTCTGTGATTTAAAGGGCTCACATGATTAGTCTGACCCACTCAGACAATCTTCTAACCTAGCAGCAGAGAGCAAAGCATCCTGGGAATCCATCTTGGAATTCTGCCCACCTTTGTCATGTCTGTGGTGCTTTAGACCAAATCTGCCCAAATCCTTTCATCTTTTTGACTACATCATACACACAACTTTCTACAAAGGATGCTTGGAAGTTTAAAAATGTATCCTGAGGTCCTGGAGCAATTACAGAAATATGTATTCAAGTAGAATCACTCCTGTGGTCTTGACTTCAGAGAAAGAGAATGCTAACCAATGAGCAAGCAGCCACCCCACTGAGCAAGCAAGACCAGAGGCAGAACTGTGTGTCAGATGGATGCCCTCCGGTGGTCGTGACTTCAGGGGAGGAATGTGCCAACCAATGAGCAAACAGCCATCCTCACTGAGCAAGTCTACCAGAGACAGGATGAGATGCCAGTGACGACATTGGAATAGTCCATTACCCAATAAAGCAAGGTTTTGACCACCATTTGAGTGGAAAACGGAGCCAACCTGTTAAAACAAGGCGTCTATGGAAATCCATGAAGTTTATAAGGTGGATATGATCAAGGTGCTTTACCAATTATAAGAGTTGGATTCCAGCTATTTCAGGGTCAATCCTGTTTATTGGTTACTCAAGCAGGGCTGCCATAATCACTGTGACAATATCAAAGTGCTTTATAACATAGATTTAACAAAAACACTAACAAAGCAACCGCACAGAGTCTTAGTGGACTCTTACATAATGTCTTACATAAGAAAAAATGATGAAACAAACCAGCCCCAAATGTTTATGAACCTGAACTGGATCCACAGAGAAGACGAAACTCCATGAAGAGTCTTCATAAACAATCCATTCAGACACATTTGACCCTTTTCGTTAAGCTCTTTCAAAGAAGGAGCCTTAATTTAGCGTCCCATATAATGATTAATTGAAAGAAAATGAAACGCCAAGTATCCGTATCTGATCATTACATCTTATGTGCAATGGAATACGCATGTTCCATTCATATGCGTTGATTATTTTCTAATAAATATTTAAGGAGACTGATGTGTTAATTACCTTAATTGGATCCTTACAAATTTTATACAGATATCAAATGATCACACTCTACTCCATAAATTTATATAATGAAAATATTAAAAGGCTTTTGTAAACATTTTAGTAGTGACAATTGTAAACTAAAATGTTTTATAGCCTTTAAAGCTATGAGGATAAATATAATTTGTACCGACATAAAATCGGTGCTAAAAATTATAGATGAAAAAGCCGAGTGCACAAAAAATATATGGACAAAATATTCCATTAATTATATAGTAAATATTTTGTGTAGTCAGTCAAAGATGCATACAGCATACTGTGTTGGTGAGCTCTTGGCAGGGGGTGGTGTCAGATTACAGGATGATTTTTTTCTTTGCTTCATTAAGATTTTTTTCAGTAATTTCAGAATTGCGTACCTTGATGCTTAAATCGGAAAGAAAAGGCTGAAAAGTATGTTTTTAAAGAGAGAACAAGAAAATGCATCAAGTTAAAGTTGCAAACTGGAGCTTTCTGAAAAACACACCTGAGTCTTTGCCACGGATAGCAAATCGTTTCCTTCCTTTCAGTGGCAATCAGGAGGCTGCCTTGCATTTTCAGGAGCTGAGGTGACACAGGGAACAGGCGAGTCCTCACCCAGCACGGAATCTTGCGTGGAGGGAATATCAACCGAGTAGCTCCAGATCAGGAAAGCAAGTCACAATGACAGAGTAAGAGTATGCACTACTTGAAGTTTATGTCATTTGCTGGTCAGTTACCCTATTAAAAAAAAATCCCTCATCTGTTCCTCAGCTTCTCTGATGATCATGACATCTTCAGCAAATAAATATCTCTGTTACCTGGGGACAGAAAGAGGATCCATTATCTCAAAGTATCTCAGATTGAATCTTAAAATCCCTCCCTAGAGTAGAACAAAATTAGCTGCCCTGGGCTGGAGAGATGGCTCAGCGGTTAAGGCACTTGCCTAAGGCCCCGGGTTCAATTCCCCAGGACCCACATGAGCCAGACCCACAAGGTGGTGGCTCTGGTGCTCTCTCTCTTTCTCTCTCTCTCTCTCTCTCCTTGAAAAAATGAATAAATAAAATACTTTAAAAAAAAAAGAATTAGCTGCCCTACTGGATCAGAGTTCAAGGTTGGAACCCACAGCCCAGGAATGGGAGCCTCTCAGTGAAGACAAGGGCATCATTAGCACTCAACATCCCCTTCCTTTGCCCCGACCCTTCATCTTCCCCCAAACATCTGTTTTTGTTTAGGTTTGTCTGAAGCCCTGAGAAAAAAGGCTTTTTGAAACAAATGTTCGCCTGACTCAGTGGTTATTTCCTCTGCTCTGCCACCCAAGTGGTAAGCCCTGGGCTCTGTTCAAATGGAGACTGTCTGTGAGCTGGGATCTGCGTGCAGATGCAGCCCCTTGTGTGGGCAGATTGCCAGGTCCCTGCTCTCCTCTGCTCACCTCCTGGGCTCTGCTGGCCTGTGCTAGGAGCCACTTGACACAGTGCAATGCATTCTCATGGTCCTTAGGGCTCTGTCTTCTTTTCCTTTCGGCCCTCAGAACAATACTACCTCACATTCTCATGTCAATGCATTTGTGAGTAGCCTTTCAAAAGCCAGTGATAAAAAAAAGAATGGCAGGAACTAACCCAGGTTCTAGTCATGCGATTTCTCCGTAAGAATTACCAGGATCTATTTCCAATTATGGGTAAGATGTGTTCCTAACTCTCTTCCCATATTTTTTTTCACTTTAAAGACCAGAGCAAAGTGGGGAAGACAGAGAAGGCTGACCCAAGCACAGTAGGAGACCAGAATTCAACTTCAAAGGGAGCAGGTAAGATAATAACAGCTGTGCTAAAATGATGGTGCATCCTTCAGAGAGAGAGAGAGAGAGAGAGAGAGAGAGAGAGAGAGAGAGAGAGAGAGAAGATTGGGGACAGCACAGCACCTAGTAGCATGAAAGAGTCACAGGGAGCTGGGAAACTTCTGCTATGAGGTATAAGTTGGTAGTATCCCCCCAAGGTCCCAAGTCTTGAGCATGCCACTAGTGAGATGTGGTAGGACCCTTGGGAGGCTGGCTTACTGGAAGGTCCTCAGATCACTGGTGATGTGTTCCTAAAGGGATTGTGGGATCCTTCCAGCCTGTTCTCTTTTCTTCCTAGAGGTGTGAGAGCTAATCTGCCTCACCACAAACTCCTTGCTTCGGACATCCAAGGCCCTTACTAGATCCCAGAGCAAAGGGGTCGCCTTTTTCTGGATTCCTGGAAGAGAATCTAAATAAATGATTTTTTTCCTGATAGTTGCCTCAGGTAGATGATACAATGATGCAAGCTAATATAAGCAACATTTCTTTCAAGAGCTGCAGGCTTCCTGAAGAACACAGCCAACTTTCCTACTCTGCCTATAATGGTTAGGAAGCAAGCAAATTCATAGAGAAGGTACAGGAAATGAGTACTTCTTAAATACTTTTGAGATTTCTGTTTTTATATTCGATGTGTTTTCAAATCATTTTCACAACCAGATTCTCTCCTTATTGATAGCAAATAAAATCTCTTCAACACTGCCTAAAGGTAAATCATTTTTACCAACTCCATCCACTATTTCACTATGATTACCAAACTTCTCTCCTCCTTCCCTCCCTCCGCCTCTCCCTCCCTTCTTCCCTAACTCTCTCCCTCCTCTATCATCCTTCTCTTCCTTTCTTCTGTTCTCTCATTTCTTCTCCTTTCTTCCTTTCAACTTAAACCTGATCTCCTCAGCTCAAAACCTTTCAGTGACTTCCCATGGCTCCAGGATTAAGACTTTCCCAATTCTTCCCCTGCTGAACTATCCGCCCCAGCTTCACTCTTTCCTGTCACAATCAATACTTCATTCATTTCAAAACAATTACACGTATCATGAAGAACATGTTTTATGAAAAATAACCACTTCTTTGGTTTTTAGATTTGGTCTTAAAGTTCAGTTTTTCAGGTCATTGCTACTGTGAACAGCAGCTCAAATCTCTTACTACAATGAACGCTTTGACAACCCTCCATACCTCTGTCAAAACACTGAATAGGAGCATAATTTAATGAATTTCCATATGACAGAGTCTTCAGATTTGCTTTGGAGAAATACTCACTTAGCACATGAGGTAGGAAGGAGGGGAAGCTTTGGAGGAAGGAGGGGACCAAGGACAGAAAGAACAGACAAGAGCGATGGGTCATCAGACTTTACCACAGACTGCTGCAGCCCAGAGAGAGAGAGAGAGAGAGAGAGAGAGAGAGAGAGAGAGAGAGAGAGAGAGAGAGAGAGAGAGAGAGAGAGAGAGAGAGAGGAATGAAGAAGCAGGTGACAAACAGTAGCAAGGTGCCAATAGAGAATGTGGCTAGATATTCAAGTGTGGCTTCTCCCATTGACATAATCAGTTAACAACATCCATTGATACTTACCACTTGCCAGGAGCTACTTACTCAGTAGTAACATAAAAGTGGAGATGTTCTGGCCTTAAAAAAACTGGCATGCACAAGCCAACCTCAGACCCAGGTCCCACCACTCCATAACAAGTTGCTATGGCCTAGTTAATCTCCATGTGTTTAATTTTATGCTGTGAATTATGAAGAAGCTTTGAAATAGACATTCACTAAAGGCAATATACTTGGTCACAATCCATATTCCAAAAATCATTTCCTTCATATACAGAAAGTGATCCACATACCACAATCCAATCATTCACAGGGTAGCACATGCATAGTTGAAAATGGAGGCTTCTTGTGGTTTTTATAGGACTTGGGAGAGCTATTGTATTACTTCTATAAAGAACCAACACCCCTTCCTCCCTTGGTTGCTCATGGGGCACCCAGATACTTTATACTGTTTCGTACTATTGGAAAATAAAATTATACAAGGTGCCTCATGCAAAGCTCAGAGAATATTCCTAGGGATTAATGCTTAGAATTATTCTGCGAGTCTAGAACCATTTCCTAGAGGTGACCCTTGTGACTTGGCCACCTATTCTCACGCATGTTTCTACTGTGCGATGCAAGGTTAGTGCAATTTCTAATCCTAGTCTTGGCTGAGTTTGTTACCAGCCCTTCTGAGAAACAGTAACCCTACCATCAAAATAAGATTTCATAGAGCCAAACAAAATGGAGTTAAAGCATTGACTTTAATATATTGTTCTTGCTATACCTTTTGTAACTTCTCTATTGTTGGCACCTCATGAGGGAAGGGACATACAGCTTGCTCTCCTGTGTTACTGGCCTGATAAAACATTTCTAACTCAAACATGAGTAAGCTTTGGGGATGGGTACTTGTGTGGACTTCATTTCCTCAGACGACCGCCATTGCTCCTTAGCAGGAAACATCCATCCAAGTACTCACAACCAGAGCTATTATATGTTACGTGGGCTTTAAAAGACAGTCACTGCTTACCTCATTGGCTGATTTAGACTGCTCCTCAAGTTTAGGACAGGAAGGGTTTTGAAGGGACATGTGGCTTTCGAGTGTGTCCGGAGACCTGAGAGACCCCACATGGAAGTGAAATCCAGTCCTGGCAAGTGCAGTGACAGGAAACCCAAGAGGTCTGAGCCACAAGGAATTTGCATGGACTTGCGGCTCCAATGGCCTACTTTGGACTTGAAATATCCTCTCTCAAGCCGGTCCCAATGCTTAAGAGCCACTCTGCACGTGACCGAGCTCCCTGCCAGATTCCTTCATGTAGACCCACAGAGCCAGCTTTCAGCAAACAGAGACATGACATCAAGTCATCCAACGGATGTGCCTTTCAAATAAGTTGAAGCAGAACCAACTTTGGAGACGTGCTAACTAGGAAACCAGCAACCCAAGGATCGTCAGTGGGTTGGCAAAGCTCTCCTACAGAAAAGCCAGTCTCATGGGTAGAACATGAGTTTTACTGTGTAAACACGACCAAGTCTACTCCCTCCCCAGCTGGGTTCATTTTTGCTGCCCGACAAGAGACATGGGGCACTATGGAGTCTAAACCATTCTTCATCTCAATAAAGTGTCCTTCAGTTTCACAGCTTCCAAGGAGTAACAAGGTTGAGTAAATGGGAGGAAGTGAGTGTCCAGACTCATTTCTGTCAGGGACCCCCTGTGTAATGCGTTGGGAGGGTTGGGCAGGTAGTTTCTGATTTCCTCTTCACTGGCACCCGTGGGCTGCTCTGCAGGAAACTAATACCCATTGAGGAGCCAAGTGGTAACTAAGAACATTCCATGTGCATTCAGGTCTCCAGGAGGTTCAGGGTCACGGAGTCTGATTATGAATTTCAACATTTGATGACTTTTGCAGAGGCCTGAGAGAACAAAGGAAAACCCAGGAGATATAGAAAGGTGGAAGCTAGCTTTTCTCATTTGAATTCTTTAACATGACTCGCTTTGATGGTTTTTGAATATTAAAGAATTGCAGCCTTCTCAGAAGGTGAAATGCAGCTACTTTTAGATCTTTTACACACACTAGAATAGGCAATAAACTCACTGATATTCACAAGATAACAGGCAAAAAGCCCAACTTATTGGCAGCATATTTTTGGTGGTGTTTGTATTGTGCATTTGAGCAGATGATATTTTCGAAAATGAAATCTCCAGTTCAATACTGCCTATGTTTCGATTAATTCTTATTCTAGCCACAGCCTGGAATTCATCACAATATCCTATGTGGTAGGCACTGCACTCTATACATTAGTAATATTAAAGTAGTTATGGCTCTGGCTTCAAAGAGTGCTTAAGATCATTTAAGCAGTCTTAATACAGGTGTATCCATTGGAATAATCAGAGCACTCAAGTTAAAGGTACAATCAATGAAGACTTTGTGGAGATTTGGTTGACAATAGTCTTAAAGGATACTAGAGTAAGAAAACACATCCTTTAAAATTATCCAGATTGTGTTGCCCACAGAAATACTTCAGCATTCTCCTGAGTTGCTTTTTTTGGGGGGTTTCACTTCAAAACTTGTGTCCTGTTTTTTTTTTGTTTGTTTGTTTGTTTTGTTTTGGTTTGGTTTGGTTTTTCGAGGTAGGGTCTCACTCTAAGCCCAGGCTGACCTGGAATTCACTATGTAGTCTCAGGGTGACCTTGAACTCATGGTGATCCTCCTACCTCCGCCTCCCTAGTGCTGGGATTAAAGGTGTGCACCACCATGCCCAGCTTTGTGTCCTGTTTAATTTGGCTCATTGCTTAACCTCTGTCCAGCGTGGCCAATCTCTCTCCATTGAACATCAAGCTTAGCAATTGATCTGTGTCTGGAAGAGAATGCTGAGCATGTCAAGCCTAACGCTGGAAACATTGGAAGCCTCTCTCCAGTTTTCCCACCCTCCATGAGTAGCAGTATACTGTTGCAGTCAGGAATAATGTACTTCTTGCCTAACTCTGACATGTAGGCTCACCTTCAACTCAAGGGAAAACTTGAAAATTGTTGAGGATGCATTTTTGATTTCTTATATTTGATGATGTTATTCAGGCAATACCCCAGTGCTTCCTGATTTCTTGGAATCAGCAAAAGTCACAAACTGAATCTACAAATTAGAGTCATCAGTGGCTAATTTGTAGCATAACTTTATTAGGAAAGGAAAGATGGAGAGAGGAGGGGGAAGAGAGGTATCTGTAACAGCATCCATGTTCAAATCCTTGTGGTCAGTGCCTCCTCATGTATAGTCAGTTGGGTACATATTCATGATCACAATTCTACTTTCTGCTTTTATGTGTTCTACTTTGCTTTAGATTTCACATATGGTTGTACCTTATGTGTATTATTTGTCTCTCAGTGTCTGGCTTATTTCTCTTGATTTAATGACCTCCGGGTTCATCTGTATTGTTGCAAGTGACAATATTTCTCAATACTAAATACTACATGCCTATGTGTATAATGCATGTCTAACCCATACCACGTTCACAATTAAATGGACACTTTAGGCTGATCCCATATCTTGGCTATTGTGAATAGCTCTGTAATAGAAATAAGGTTGCAGACATCTCCTCAACACACTGGTTTCAATCCAATTCTTTTGAGGAAATATCGAGAAATGGCTGTATGTGAGAAAGGACGCCGCAGAAAGGCAAACATTGATCATTGGTTAGAAAGTTCTAGATAGATACGAGGAATGAATTTTGATGTTCTATTATATAGCATGGTGCTATAGTAAATAATAATATGGTGGATCAAAAGAACTAAAAGTAGTGTTTTAAATGTTCTCACCACAAAGAAATGATAAATATTTGAGGTTGTAGATATGCCAGCTAATAGCCTTGTTTGATCCATAGTACACATACATGTATTGAAATATAACACTGCATCTCGTTGATATATACAATTATTTATTAATAAAATAAAAAATATGTATTTATCACTTTACCCATAAAATTTGAAGGGGTCCAGTGACTATCCTGAACTAGAAATAGGAACACCAAAAGTAGTGCCGAGCGCTCTAACATGCCCCACCCTCCTTCCAGCCAAGACTACTCATCTGTTCCTACCAGACTACACTCAAATCCTTAACTCCTTTCAGTAGTTCTTGAATCAAGGAAGAGTCGTGCAATAAGTGGTAATAATCTATAATTTCCATAGACTGTACAATGAAATAAGATGTAAATTGTACGTTACATCACATTTTGAATCACATCACAACCTCCTCCACCCCCAAAAAACAGCTTAAAGAGAGATGTTTATTTTGACTCACAGTTTCAGAGTGCTCCATTCCTGGTGGCTTGAGCCCCTGCACTGAAGGGACAAGGGAACTTCAAAGTCACACCCCCCATGACACACTTCTTACAGCTAAGCCTCACCAGTTTCCATTACTGACCAAAATTCTGCACCACCTGCAGACAGCTCAGCTGGTCAGAGTCTCCCCAGGCAGCTCAAATGGACAGTCTCATTCCCAAGCAATTGTTTTCTAATGATATGCCTTTGGGAGGAGTCTTTTTTTTAATATATATTTATTGTCCATAATGAGTTACATTATTCAGTGGGCAAACAATGAGTTGTTATCCCCAATTCCCCAATGCCCCCCTCCCATTCCCCAATCAGCTGGATAATCTCCTCTGTGGGTTGTCTGGATCAGTCCTTGTGGCAGGGGACCCTGGAGAGCCTAGTACTCAGCCCGGTCCTCCTGGCCCAAGTGTGTTGTTACTGAGGGGTGCCATGCCTCTGGACAGTCTCCCCCACCACGGCTCTCACCATCTTTCCGCCCCCTCTTCCGCTCAGTTCCCTGAGTCGTGGTGGGTGGGTATTAAGGCTGCTTTAATGTTGTGCACTTAGGGGGCTTTATGTTGAAAATTGTTGGTTTCTGTCACCCTGGCTTATCCTGTGTTGATTGAGTGGCTGTGGCCTTTTTCTCAGACTTGTTGGCTTCCCGAGTCTCCTGAGCTTCCTCCCCTCCTTCCCTCCCCAAGAGTGAATATTGCTTCTTAACATTGGTCAAAGTCTGCTCTTCAGCACTTGTTCATCATCCATTAACCTTGAGGGATGGTCTTGTGACATTTTAAGTGTCAGACCTCTGGACTACTCACCCTGACTCCCTTCAGGAGGGGATATTTCAATTCAGAAGAATCTGCCACACAACACCCAAAAGTATTGAAATTTTTGAGAAAGCATAAAAACATATATGTAAATGTATGTAATATCAACCAACAAGATTCTAAGAAACGAAGATCAAAAAGCTGTCCTCATTTTACTTGGAAGAAGGATCTTTCATTACTGAATTCAATTGTGTGGCTATGTTGATGTTAAAAATAAAGGTATGAAACTTAAAGAGATACATCAGCCAGTGGAAATCTAGAGGATTGACCTCCAAATCAAGAAAGATAAGACATGCCCCCCACAAAGAATGAGGTTGTATACATATGATAGGAAATAGTGACAGGGATACATTTTAATAAACCCAGAGATTTAAAGTTTAAAAAAAAAGAAAGATAAAATCCAATGCAAATGAATCATTTTGTAAAAAGTGTATTAAATTAAAAAGCCACCAATAGCAAGGTAAGAATCTTTTCAAGATTCTTACAACATTTGGAACTGATAATTCTGAATACTCACTTGGATGTATTGCAATATTAAGAAAAGACTGCATCTCAGCTATCTGTTTGCTTAGAAATATTAGGAGAATCTTATCAAAGTCGGCTGTCTGTGCCTTTCCAATTGCCCCATGAAACAATGTTATGCAGGTAACTCATACAACAAGTTAATGTTATGGTTTGCATCTCAAATATCTTCTAAAGGCTGGTGTAGCAAAAGGTTGCCTGCAAACCTGGCACTCTTGGGAGGTGAAGGAAACTCCAAGAGGCAGAAGCCAATGGGAAGAAGCTGGTTCACTGGAGTCACCGTGGAAGCAATTGTGGGGACGTTGGCCCCTTCCTCTATTGTTTTGCTCACTTCCCACCATGACCCTGAGCTGAGCAGGTCTGCTCTGCCATAGCACACATGACCCATGATCTGTCTCACCACAGACACAAAGCGAGAAACCCCGGCTTCATTCTCTGAAACTGTGAGCCAAGCTGATCAGGGATGGGGAAGAGAGGCATTGGGGAATGGGGGATAACAACTTATTGTTTGCCCATTAAATAATATAACTCATTATAGAAAATAAAAAAAGAGATATTTTCTCCCTTTATGTTGATTTCCTTAGGTATTTTACCACAGAAACAGAAAGAAACACAGAAGCTGGTGTGCTGGCCCTTGCCTTTAATCCCAGCACTTGGGAGGCAGAGGTAGGACGATCATAGTGAGTTCGAGGTCACCCTGAGACTACATAGTGAATTCCAGGTCAGCCTGGGCTAGAGTGAGACCCTACCTCGAAAAAAAAATACATGGGGCTGGAGAGATGCTCAGTGGTTAAGGTGCTTGCCTGCAAAGCCTAAGGACCTGGGTTCAATTCCCCAACACCCAGGTAAAGCCAGATGCTCAAAGGAGTGCATGTATCCGGAGTTTGTTTGCATCATCTGGAGGCCCAATTGTGCCCATTCTGTCTGTCTCTCTTCTCTCTATCTCTCTCTACTTGCAAATAAATAAATAAGAATATTTTTAGCCGGGTGTGGCGGCGCACGCCTTTAATCCCAGCACTTGGGAGGCAGAGGTAGGAGGATCCCTGTGAGTTCAAGGCCACCCTGAGACTACATAGTGAATTCCAGGTCAGCCTGGGCTAGAGCAAGACCCTACCTCAAAAAACCAAAAAGAAAAAGAAAAGAAAAGAAACACAGAAGAGCACATAATTTCATTGCAACTGACAGATGCACATATATTTCTAAATTATCAATTCCTGGAATATGTGTGCAATTTGTGATAGTGGTGAGATAAAGAGGAGGTTGTTTTCTAAGTGTTATTGTCAATAGCTTAGTCCTTCTAAGTTATTAGTTACAATGTTCTACAGAATCATGAAGGTTAATCAACAGATGTGAATCGGAGTTCAGTTTTAGGAGTATACTCTGATGCCACTGCTGTAACAGGAACATTCTAGAATAGTTGCCCCACAAAATTAATAGATTCATTGCTTCCATCATCAAGAGTATCTTGATACGATTGGGCAGAAATATTAGCTAACCTGGAATATAGTGTAAAGTATAAATTATGTAATTTATATTAAATTATACATTTAAATTAAATTATATATTAAAAGCTAATGTACTCAATTTGAGATTATTTTGATATGCAATGATATAAACCTTACAAACAACTATGATGTACTGGAGAGATGGATCAGTGGGTAAAGTTGCTTGTTTATAAAGCCTAATGGCCTGGATTTGATTCTCCAAGACCCACATAAAGCCAGATGCACAAAGTGGCACATGTGTCTGGAGTTCGTTTGCAATGGCTGGAGGCCCTGGCACATCAATACTCAATCTCTCCGTGTCTGCCTCTTTCTCTTTCTTTCAAATAAATAAATGAATAAAATATTTTTAAAACAACTATGAGATCTTGTGGTTATTGAGGAGAAGTGTTCCATCAATCACTTTTGAACAGAACACACTTACTGGTTTCTGCAAGATAAGAACCAGGCTTGACATTCTAAAGATATGAATTACTCTGCCATGCTTATTTTATTCCTTTAGTGAATTTGATATATATTTGATTTGTTTGCTTGTTTGTAACACGATCTCATGTAGTTCAGGCTAGCCTCAAGCTTGCTGCACAGACAAAGCTGAACTTGAACTCCTGGTCCTCTTGCTTCCTGAGTGATGGGATTGACAGACACACACCTCAGAACGCTCAGCTATTTTTTTTAATTTCAAATATCTTCATACCTCCATGTAAATAAAAATGTGACATACGTTCAATGGCAGATAAGATAGAGACAAAAAATTAAAAGCTTAACTATTGCTGGTAGTTCCATAACTTAATTAATAACTAGAGAATCTTTATATTAGATCTTTGCAGAAAAACTGACATATGCTTTAAATTTTTATAGACAATTTTGAATTTAAGTTGCCATCATTTGAATGCTTCATGACTTGGAAACCTGCAGACCCAGATCTGTTGATTTTATTAAATCTAAAGGTAAACTGCTTGTTTTCCAAGTACTGTATCACTTGCTTCCGTTTTATAGAAAGCTATCCATGAAGATCTTGAGGTTTCTGGGGTTACGTGAAAATGCATTCTCTCATTCAAACAGCTTTGTAAAACTATGCTCTACGATAAGTGTTATACATGAAAATATGTGCCAACCCAATTATACTACATCAATTAAGAATAAATGAGCTTTAAAACCTTAAATGTTAATATACATGGTGTTGTGAGAATGCTTCTATTGACATTTGATATAGAAATTGCTAAGTCCCCCAGGACCTCATCAGTGAGTAACTTCAGGAACACATGTTACCTGTAGGTCTGTAATCCTTGCTTCCAACACCTTGAATAATGTAAGTTTTATAAATATTTTCTTTTCCTATTACATTCATTCAAACCATACAAATTTTGTCTATAAATCTATTAAAATTTGACTTTTATTTATATGTCTTCTATTCCATTATTTTATAGGAATTACTTTACACGTACCATACTTTACAAAAGTATAGGTCTGTGATTGATTGAATGAAAGAGAAAAAAAAGGTCCACCTCTAAAGATGGTCTGAGAAGTACTCTCCATATCTCTTCTGCTTACAATTCACATAATATCTAAGAGAAATCCAAACATTCTTTTACTATTTCTGATCCAGGCCTGTCCAACCGCCCCATGCCTTGACCTCGAGCCTACCTTAAGCATAAGACTTCTGGAGTAAAAACAAACTGAACACACGCTACATTCCTGACTCTGCAATGTAGAAAACTCCAGTGCATTTAGGTGCTGGGTTAGCTGGAACAGTGACCACAGGTGAGGGCAGGGCTGAGGACAGCTGACACAGTGACAACAGGTGAGGGTAGAGCTGAGGACAGCTGGGATCGTGACCACAGGTGAGGACAGGGCTAAGGACAGCTGACACAGTGACATCGGGTGAGGACAGGACTGAGGACAGCTGACACAGTGACAACAGGTGAGGGTAGGGCTGAGGATAGCAGGGACAGTGACCACAGGTGAGGACAGGGCTGAGGACAGCTGACACCATGACAACGGGTGAGGACAGAGCCGGGGACAGCTTACACAGTGACCACAGGTGAGGGCAGGGCCGAGGACAGCTGACACCGTGACAACAGGTGAGGACCATGGTCAGGGAGAGCCTGGGTATGTACAAGCATGCAGCTGGTCCTGAGCTGCAGTGTTTCCATCGGGAAGCATGGCCAGGACTGAGTGAGCCCCGCAGCTGTTCTAGAGTCACCAGAAATCTAAATTACCGCATGAAAGTGTTTTCATTCAAAGTGTTGAAAAGCAATTCCGATTTTGACAAACCGCAGGACAGTTTGAGCACTTGAACGTGGGGTTGTCGCTGAACCACCCCTGGGGAACTGCAGAGCAATGGGGGTCCTGAGACCTGGACTCTCAGAGGTTTGCACACAGGATCCTTGTTTGGTGAGGTGTCTATGAGCATTTTACCAGGATGAGGAAACATCTCCTGGCATGATCCCAGCTTCTTGGAGCACCTTGGCTGCCTCAGTGCAGGCCGAGACTGACCCCATCACGAAGGTGGCAGAAACCACAGGGAGAATCCACACAGGAAGGTCTCACCAATCAGTCCTTGACTTCTGACTTCTTGATGGGAACCAAGGAATAAAGGGGCCCTAATTCCAAGCGGAAAGAGTGCCAGGAAGGACTCCTGCGAGTGGAGCTTGGAGGGGTCTCCCAGCCCCCCAGCAGGGAGGAGGCAGGTGCTATCTGTTTCTTTGTTCTGATTAGAAATGGGTTTTCCACAGGGCAACTCAGAGAACCCAGGATTTGTTGCTGATACTCTGGAGCAATGTGCTTGGTCCCTATATGAGACAGCGAAGCTATGGGTACAGGCCATGTTGGAACCTGCCTGTACCCAGAGTTAGCAGGCTCAGTGATGCCTGCCAGACACATGTGACCTTTAGGCTCACACACACTAGGACAGAATAAAAGGGGTGCGGGGATGGTGGAGGCAAGAGGACCAGAAGCTCAAGTTCAACATCATCCACTAAATTCAAGGACAGCCTGGAAACATGAGACCCTGCTTTATATATATATATATATATATATATATATATATATATATATATATATATATATATATATCAATAGAATGTCTTTTGTGTATGTGTGACAAGGTCTTTCCATGTAGCCCAGGATGGACTGGAACTCTTGATCTTTCTGCCTCAGCCTCCTGAGTGGTGAATTTCAGGCTTGGACCACCTTGCCTGGCTCTTTAGAATTATGTTGAGATTTTCAAGTTGTCCACCATTTAATTTTGCTCAAGCCTCAATGTCTTAAGCTGTATTTTCTATATCTCTCACAGGTTAAGAGACACCCTGAGCAATTGTTCCTCAATTGATCTCTGAAAGGCACTTTATCTACTGAGTCCAAAGATCAGATAATCAATATAAAATAGTACTCAGACTAAAAATACCAAAACACCAAAAATAAAAATAAATGAAAAATTAAAAGATTTTAAAAAAAGAAGGGGCGCGGGGGAAGGGGGACAGGAAGACTAGCAGGCATCTGTCTCTAGGGATGTCATCTGATGATTACAATGCTACATAAGGACTGAATGGCATTGTTCTCCACAGGAATTTCATGAAAAAGAGAAAAGATAGGAGTTCCCTCTCTGCCTTCCAGGGCCTTTCCCAGCCCTTCTCCCTTTGTCTGCTCT
>PVHP010019759.1:0-31370 GCA_004024765.1 Zapus hudsonius
TCTCTCTCTCTCTCTCTCTCTCTCTCTCTCTCTCTCTCTCTCTCTCTCTCTCTCAAACTCTCTCTCCATTAAATAAATGAATAAATAAATAAAATATTTTTTTTAAAAATTCTACCCAGGCTTGGTGACACATGCCTTTAGAATAAAAAAGAAAAAAACCTCAATGGAAAAGAGTAAACTCACTAGTATACTAACAGAGACCAAGATCCTGAGATCAACGCATTTTCATTTTGGCTATTTTAATAGCTGAACCTCTTGGAAGAGTGGCACAGAGAATAGAGCCTTGTAAGTACAGCCAGGAGCTAGATTTATAATTCAAATTAAAAGAAAAAAAAATAGAGGCGACTGGAAGTATTGGTTGGAACTGGATGAAAGAAACCTAAGCTTTGGCATCGAACAGATTCCACTTCAAATACTAGCATTACACTTCAAAAAACAGGACCTGGGGTGATGCCTGACACCCAGACAGGAGATTAACCACCCTTAACTTATGATATAGAGCCCAAATAAAACCTTGGAGAAAGTGTCAAGATGAGCAAGAGACCTACCTCCACAGCAAGTCAGATAAAACCTGGGAAAGGATAATGTTGACAGATATTGAGGATACCCAACACAGTCTAAAGCAGAAATCCAGAGACTCAAGACCTCAACAGTAAAGCAGACTTAAAACTCACCCACCATGACTCAGGGAACAGTGGAAGAGGGGGCAGAAAGAATGTAAGAGCTATGGTGGGAGAGAATATCCAGAGACATTGCCCCCCTGAGCAACAACACACACAAAGAAAAAAAAACTGGCTACCTTTCTTATAATACATAACCCCCTACCTGATGGTTTGGTCCAGCAAGCCCAATGAGGAGGACCCCAGAGGGTTGGGGACAGGTAGGAAGGAAATGGGGGTACCATCACAAGACTTGCTCATATAATATATCTAATTATTGACAGTAAATATATCAGAAACAAAGGTGAATGACTAAAGAAAGTTAATAAGCTTCCCTAAGTCTTACTTTCTTCACCTATAACTAAGGACAAACATTCCTTCCATACTTCTTGAGAATATTATTTGATATAAAGCAAGATTCTGCCTAGCTTATAACAGTTACTGTTTATTTTTAATTTTTAAAAATACTTTTATTTAAAATTTAAAAATATTTTTTATTTATTTGCAAGGGTAGAAAGAGAGAGAGAGAGAGAGAGAGAGAGAGAGAGAGAATGTCTGAATGGGGGTGTCAAGGCTTCTTGCCAATGCAAACAAACTCCAGATGCATTCATCACTTTCTTGCATTTGGCTTTACATAGGTACTGGGGAATTGAACACTGACAATCAGGCTTTGCAAGCAAGTACCTTTAACTGCTGAGCCATCTCTCCAGCCCTGCTACAATTATTTAAAGTTGATGTATGTACATAATTTAGCAGGAGTTGGCAAGAAGACATAGAAAATGTCTTAAGAATGAGAGTTGGCTCTGAAATTTTTAAAAAGACAAAACAGAAAAATAATGACTCACCTGTGTGAGGTTATAAAAAAAAAGGAATGAAAGAAATCAATGAATAGACAAGGCCACATAGCAAAGACAAGCTGGGTGAGTAAAGTAAGCAGAGGGAGAAAAGAGAAAAAAAAAGGAGCAAATAGATATTTATGAGGGCAATAAGGACCATGAGAAAAAGGCTGAAGTCCTTCATCTGACCTGAGTGGGAAGAGAGACAAAGAGAAAGCGTAGACCCCAGGGAGACAATGCAAGCTACATCTCAAGCAGTCTGTCTGCAGAGGGCTGGAGCCTTCCACTTCCAGCAGCGCCCTTGGCTGGGGCATAGCTAAAGGAAGTTCGCTAATGAGCAGAAGGGCTTGGTGCTGAGAGAAGCCAGCGCTGGCACACTGGTCAGGCAGGGCTTTTTTTTTTTTATTTCATAAATCAATTACAATGTGTTATATTGATTTCACAAAGTCAGCAGGACTTAAAAAGTTAATGAGCAAAATATTTTTTTATTATCTTTCAAAACACTGCAGTGTCTACAGCTTAGCATTCTGCAGAAAGACAAATGGAGACCAGGCTGCAGGCAGATTCCATTCTATCCTAGCCCCCCTCTGAGTTAGCTCCTCAGTATCTCAGCAAAGAATCTGGAGTTGGCAAGATACCCTGGTGCATTATGCCAACAAAATCTCTCCGTGGTAACTGAAGCAGGGGCAGACCCAACTAATGTGTCTGTGTTTAGGCTCTAGTGAGTTTTGTACAGGTGCCCAAGGCTCTCCAGATGGAGTCAGACAAGGAAAGTTGTGAGAAACTCACCTGATGCATACAGAGTAGGGCTGCGTGTGTAACGGTGGTTCTTGAGGAGGGGTTATAACACGATTCTGAGCTGGAGAAACATTTAAACCTGGAGTTTTAAAAATAAAACTCTACTTTTGGACAACACCAAAAAAGAAAAATAAGAAGAAGAAAAATAAGAAGAAAATGCTGAAAGGTCTATTCTTCCAGTCAATTCCTGGCTCAAGGCCAAAACCAAAAGAACCACACATAAGGTGGAGCCAGCATGGGTAGATGAGTCCCTCTCCACAACAGAAGTTATTCTAAGCATATAATTTTCAGGGGAAAAATTCAAAATAAATCAATCAACTTGAGCGATCAATAGGATATGAGGGTATAATAAATTACCACTCACATCTTAATTTTAGAATTATTCATACCAACACAATGTATCTTTACAAGAAAAAAAAAGAAATATTGTTTCAACTGACCTATCCAGAATAAGTTCTTGATTTTGTGATAACTTTTGAAAACTCCCATCATTAACCTCAGAATCTGTCTTCTGGAGAGTTCCTTCAGTAGCACAATACTGATCATGCTATGACATTAAACATGAGCAGTTTTAAGTTCTCTTGCCATATATTTTCCAATAGGATTTGGCATCTGAAGGCAGTTTGTCATTTTATTTTTCTCAAAAATCTTCCATGTATTGGCTGTTAGATGGGCTTTTAATTAACTCACCTTTACTTATGAGGACATATTTCTTTTGAATTTCCCCATCAGCTCTGGAAAATGCAATGTGAATGTTTTCTCTTTTTATTAGTCCTCTCGAGGTGCTCTTAGGGAACAAAACCTATTCTATTCAGAGAAATGTGATTTCAATGTACCAAGTACAAAAAGTGCATAATGAGAATATTGATTCCTGTCACACTTCCTGTCTCCCACTAGCTAGGCTCCTTCTGGAACTCTCTGGCTAATACACACTCCAGTAT
Source organism: Zapus hudsonius (assembly GCA_004024765.1). Lineage (NCBI taxonomy): Eukaryota > Metazoa > Chordata > Mammalia > Rodentia > Dipodidae > Zapus > Zapus hudsonius. The sequence continues at coordinate 3,235 of PVHP010019759.1, forward strand.
AAACAGACACCCAGACAATAAGAAACCCTCAGGGGCCATTTTGTTTTTGCATAAACAAACAAAGGAAAAGATTAAAATTATACTTAAATGATTCATAGGGAGGGGGAACAGGAAAGAGCAAAATAGAACCTGATGGTTCAAATCATCCAAGTCGACAGGTACCATGGCTGTGCTTAGGCAAGGTAGCTCGGGTGCAGCTGACCTTAGTGAAGATTGTAAGACATGGATCTCAATGGGTTAAACATGAAATTATCAAGAAAACAAGCCTCAGGCCCTAATTCCAGCTATTATGCCATCAACATCTTTAAACACAAACAAGTTGCCTCATCATAGGTATAGCAGAAAAGAATGGATGCATTAAGAGTGTCTCTGGAGAGCTTTCCAGTCCAAAATTATAATTCTTCAGAGAATGTTCCATTTTCATTAAAATGATACCTTCTGTCTGTTCCAAGAAATAGCACTATGCTATAATGAATCCTCAGCCATACACTTGGCAGAAATGACATTGTCATGTCATGGATTATGTACAGGTGGAAAGGAGGGACCAGAAAATGAAGGTTTTATGAAGTAGTAATTTATCTTGTGGTCAATAAAAAAATTCCATGCTTAAAGATACAATGGTTCTTTAATATCCCTGAAATTTTCTTTTATATACAAAACGTACAATTACTATACCGAGTGGATGGTTATCTATATTTTTGATAATCTTAGCTAACACAGATGTTAATTAATTGGCCTCAAAGTTCCTACCTGAACTAACTCCTGCTTTTAAAAAATAATCTAGTTAAAGAACAAGAGTGCATAACATCCATTATTTTCATTTGAGTTGTAAGCAGTGTCATAACTGCACTCTTTACCTAAATATGCCATTTATGAATTAGAAAAAAAAATCACCACCCTTGAACATATAGCTTTATAAAATGAACACAGAAAGAAAGTCCTGCACAATTGAATTCATCTCCTGGGGATTTCGGCTCTCCACCCCCACACTTGCTAATAAGTTAATGTTTATCTTTAAGTGCTTCTGGTATACAATGAGAATTTTGACAAAATTAATTTTGTTACATTTTTACTGTTAAAATTGACTACCTGTGGGGGAGAAAAAAATCTGCTATGCTTGGCTGTATAATAATTTTAAAAACTAAAAGCTAACATTTGAGTGCTTCATATGTGCTAGACTGTGTGTGTTGTGTCTGCATATATTATATCTGTTAATTCTTGGAACTCCATAAAAGGCAGAGACTGTTATTACGTTTATGGCGGAGAGTGACTGACCTTGGGTAGGCTATATATCATCCTCAGTCAGTACCTCTGTAGTAGCCTTTCTCTGGTCTTTACCCTGGAGACTTGATTTCAACCATTTCTTTTATTTGAAAACATTTGCTGAGCATGTAACACCTGGCAGAAACTATTCCAAGTGCTGCCCGCCACCAGAAACCAATTTCCAAATTAAGATAATGTATTTACCAGAAATGAAATATTTAATGTCATAATGGCGGTCTTTCACAATATGATTTCACTGATCATTATAGAGAACCCAGAAGATAATCAATTTTCTAAGGGGAGAACAGATGCATAGAAATACAGCAAACAAGTGATGCATACAAGGATGGGGAACAGCAATTTTAAGACATTAATTTCTTCTTGAGTGGAAGAAGCAGATAAAGTTGACCCAATAGAAAGAAAGATAAAAGAAAAGGTGAGAACTAATGTTAATGCTTGGGAAATAAAATTGGTGTTGCCGAGGACATTATTTTTGTCTCACAGACATGAGAAACCAATGAAGATAGACTTTAAAAAACAAACTGTTCTGCAAGCTAGATTTCTGAATTACTTTTCAATAAGTTAGCTGTGTCTTAATGTTATTAGGTTAGATAACAAAGATGACTTTTATAATCATAGTTTTACCTTTTGACATTTTATATTCTTTGGGATTTTTTCCTTGTTGTAATACTTAAATGACGCAAATGTGCTACAAATTAAAGTAAATGAACATGAAAATAATTCATTTATGTGAATGTTCTGTTGGTTCTTCACAGAACTTACAAATGAACAAAATAATATAAAAACAAGCCACTCTAAATATTACAAAAATTTTTCCATTTATATGCAAGTGACGAGATCATCCTTATCTTGGTTCATTTATCTTACGTGTTCCATGGTCTAGAATATTCTTCCATGGATATGTTCCTCATGGGTTGCCTTTCACAAAACTCACATTATCTATAAACTCATCAGAGAGACCTTTGCAACTCACCTTTACCGATGTAGGGTAAATAGGAAAACTATAGTTTAATAAAGGGAACATTTGGTATTATCATGCAATAATTACTACTATGAAGGTTAAAAGAACCTTGATGATCTCAAATAAAATGTGGTATGCTGGTACCATGAGAGCTGATAATCAGGGCAAAGGGTAAGAGAATAAGGGAAAACAAGTCGATAAAGCTGAGTTTGAAAATACATATAGAGTCTCCCAACATGAGCATAGTTTTAGTTAGAGCTAAAGCTTAAAAAAAAAAAAAAACCATTAGTGAGGCCAGGATGATCCAAGGGAGTATATATACCCAGCCAGCATCCTTCCCTAGTTCCCAGTTCTTCTGCTGATGGATACTATTATACATAAAGGTCAACTTCCTGAAAGATAATCAGGGTGGACTAGAGAAAAAGCAAATAAACAAACAATACCCCAGACCATGAGGAATAAATAAAGTTAAGAGTGCACCTCTCACCCTGCCTCATGGTCTTTCAGTCCTGAGTAGTTCTTTCTACAAATCTGGCGTTTTCTTCTTAATTTTTATATTTGTTTCCCTAAAGGCAGAACCCAGATTTTTTGTAGTGTTCCTCATCAGTTTGTCCCAAGGCTAAATCAGTGATTTTTACACATTGTGCCGTCAGTCAGTACATACAGAGCAGGTAAACAAGACCCTGGGGAAGTAAAGAAACCACTATGAAAAATCTACTCATTCTTAAGCAGATACACTGTACTTAACAGAAGAATTTCATCTCATTTTATAAATTTCATAATTAATCATAATTGACTATAATAAGTAGTACGTCAATTCTAATAATTCTATGGCTATTAGATGGATCTGTTTGATTCATCATATTTATCAAGTTGAGATCATCTCCCTACTTCAGAGTTAACATGGTAGTTAAATGTCACGTGATAGTCATTCAGATCCTCATCTATGAGTTTATTCATACCACAGTTATTGACCACATACCATGGGATTTTTTAAATATTTTATTTATTCATTTTCAAGCAGAGAGAGAGATAGAGAGAGAGAGAGAGAGAGAGAGAAAGAAAGAGAGAGAGAGCACACCAGGGCCACCACTTTGTGGATCTGGCTTATGTGGGTACTGGGGAATTGAACCCGAGGCACTGGAGGCAAGTGCTTTAACTGCTGAGCCATCTCTCCAGCCCTCCCAAGGGATCTTAATAGACACTGAGGTGACAGCAGTGAACCAAACAGCCAGCTGATGTTTTCATTATGATTTTCCATGTGTGACAATACCTGCCCAACCCTATCAATTCATGTTTCAAAGCCTTAAATAGGTCTCTCCATACTAGAAACTAATGTAAAGCCATAGCTAAAAAAGAAAGAAAAGGATGCAAATATTTTTCTACTTAAACTCTTGATAGCAATGCTTACAATGGATGGCTCATGACAAAGCTTTCCTCTGCTTCTGCTCTCCCACTTCCTCCCCCTCCAAGATGCACACGTGCACACCAGCTGGTCTCTTCATCCCTCCACCCCTTGCACGGTCATATTCCTTTTCATTTCCTTACATATATCAAGATGTACTTGGTCCTCTGTTCTTTTTTCTCCTTTGTAAGAAAATCCTCTTGCAACCTCTCCTTTGACAATCTCACTACCTCTTCTGGTAATCAGAATTATTCCTTCCCTGAATTTCCTGGACATTGTATTTGATGACTTGTCTAGCTGCCAGAAATGAAGACTCGGAGATTTGGAGTGGAATCTCTTTGAGAGTGATGCCAATGATGATTCTTTCCTCTTGCATTGAGCCTAGCAGAAGATCTTCCAGGGGCTTGATAAAGAACTCACAAATTAAATCAGCTGTTATTTCAGAGTGCAGCATGAAATTATGTAATTAATGGACATCAGCTTATTATCTACAAATCCATGGAAAAGAGCATTATGGAAGAGGATATCACTGAACATGGGATATTGTTTTCAAATTTGCTTTTTGGTTATATTTCCAACTGAAAATACTGGTTTAATGGTTCAATCATGTCATTAATAAAATAAGTGCTAGAATTGACAAGCTATGCTTATAATGTCCTGTTTTGTAGAATACAGGTGGTCTCATACATGCATCTACTCCAATGTCCACATTGGCTGACAAATCAAAGGAACACATAATTAAATTTTTTTTAATTTAAAAAATAAAAAAATTTAAAGCTCTCTGACATAAGGGGTGACTTAGCTTATCTATTATAATAGATTTTATGAAATATTTATTTAAACTTTTAAAAGAGTATGCCTCCAGGTGAGTTTATGAGCGAATTTTCTTCAAAATTTCCTTTTTGTGGCACAAAGACCTACTGTAGTCTGCTGCTGATCTGAGCTCCTCCAGGTAAAAGACTTCAATCTTTTTATGACCCACCAAATTGGAAGATCTCAAAGAACAGAAAGTCTATTCTTAATTTTTTTTTAAATTAACACTGAGCACAGTGTTTGATAATCAGTGTTCAGTCAGTATTTATTTGTTGAGCTGAATTTAAAAAACTAAGATAAGAAACCCATTTAAATATATGGATTTATACATCCATTTTCATGGGCATGTAGGGTATATGAAGAAAGACACACCTACAATCCTGGTGCAAAATGAGGACTACAGAAGTGCATTTCAATATGAGATGGGCTGGGGGAATCTTCGTTTTCTTGGTGATTTTTCTCTCTCAAGCTGTGAGCAGACATTGTTGAGCTACTATCAGATGGCCTGCCTGTTCTTGGCATCTGTTATCAGGTCACGTTCTGTTCCTGCCACTGTCCATAGCAGACATCGACACCCTGGAGTGCCCTGGCCAGGCAAGGAGATTAAACCCACAGCCCTGCTTTTGAGTTCCTATAATTCTTCCCTGAATACCATCCTTGTTCCTATTCAAATCAGAAGGAAGTGAACAGGCTCATTCCATGCATTAAGATCCGAAGAAAGAAGAAGTAAACCACAGCTGTAGAAAGTGTTCTAGGAAGAACGGTTCTAATTGCTGCATTATTCTGGAGTTCAAGACTAGTGCCTATAGACCACTTCTAGATTTTTCTTTTTTTGGGGGGGGGTGGCGAAAGGCTCCCACACACCAGAAAAATCACAAAAAGGACTAGAAATCCTCTACTTTTCATATTGAGTGACCACAGTTACTAGTCAAAGTAACAGAATTTAAGCAGGTCAAATGTGTCTCAAAAAGATGTTTAAGTTAGAAGCCAGGTGTGGACCAGGTAAGTATTCTGGATACTTGGAGCAAAGCCAATTTTGAACCTTCTGAATGTCCAGGAACTGAGCACTGTGGGCAGAGGTGCTGTGCTGGTGCCCATCAGGGGTCCCAGATGTGATATTTACAGCCAGACTCTACCACCTCTAGCCATTGAATTGGGGACTATGAATCTTACTGTTTGACTACCAAGTTGTATCTATATCTGTCAACTCAGGATCTCTGGATGGCAGCCTGATCCATTGTTGAGATGCCCAGGTCACTCTGTTAGAAAGGACTGTGGGAGGGTTCTTGGTGGGGAAGGAGGTAAGGAGTGGTGGGGAACAAAAGAGGAGGAGGAGGGGAATTGATATACATCTCTGCCATCATGCCCCACGTGGCTTAAGACATTCTAGCCAGAGTGACCATTTCACAGTAGGGAGGACACCAGAGATATTTATGTCATTTCCCCCGCTGCTGTACCCCACTCTGCTTTACACAGGAGCACCTCACTCAACAATCACAGAATGGAATTCTTAGCTTGAGCAGGTGTTCCCAAATTGCTTTATAAAACATGGATGTCATTTAAATCCCAGGCAGGTAGTTTCTGCATCTCCTAGGCATTCAGCTTTGTCAAGATTTAATATTTTTAACATTTAGTGGTCATAAGATATTATCTTATTACTGATTTTTATTTCCTTAATTATTGGTTAAGCTCTGTATCTTTTGAAAATTAATGTCATTTTAACTGATATAGAAAAACTTAGGAAGTAAATTTGTTTTTCTATTCAGTAAATTGCTTTTTCATATTTTTGTATACTTTATATGGTGTATTTGACTGTTTTATTTGAAACGATGAAAACTGCTTCCTTTTCCTCCACATCTTTTTATTATCATTATAGTTTCTAAAAAATTTTCCTATTATCTACATAAACACTCTTCAGTTGCAGTTCTATGCATTATAAATATCTTCTTTGGCTTCCTTTTATCTTTACTTATAACAACCATTTATTACAAAAAAATTTAAATAACAAATGTATTAAATGCATTAGTCTTATCACTTAACATTTAAATAGCTTGTCTGATGGACTCTATATTATGAGACAAAACAGTTTATTAAGTCTATAAGTTTATTAAGTTTTCACTTATTTATATTTCTTTTATCAACTTGTTGCTTATATTTGCTTAAAAACATAGCAAAAACCTAATTGTAATTCTTTGTAAATACCTCTAATTTATTCATCAATTCACTCTTCTCTCCCTAATTTTTAATGCCTTTTTAGATATACCCCAGAACCCTCATGAGTACATATTACTTCAGGTTTTTTTTTATTTTCTTCAGTTTGATAATGTGTCTATCCATATCTTATTATTTCTAAAGCAAGTGTTTATATTGGTGTTTTGGTTATTTAATGCTACAAAATTAAACTTGTATTTTTTTAAATCATCATTTTTCATGATTTTGTGAGTGGCCACAACATTCTGCTTCTCCAAGTGTCACTCGGGTACCAGGACAATAAGGTGGCCAAAAATGGCCTCATTTTGCTGGCTGGTATTTGATCCTGGCTGCCAGGAGCGAGCTCAGATAGGATTATCAATCAAAAGCCTTAATTTTCTTCACTGTTGGTCTTTCTCTATAGTGATTTGGGCTTTCTCAGAGCAAAGAACACAAGAAACATTCCCAGAAATCTGAGAAGAAACGACCAAAACAGCAAAGGCAGAGATTGTCGATCAGATCGCTCTGAGACTTTTCTGCTTACTTTATTTGGCCAAATAGGTTATAAAAGAATGAAATACACACCGTTAATGTGGGAGTGGTGATGATGTCATATTAGTAAACAGCACATGGGAATGGAATGAGTTTTGTGCCCATGTGGAAATAGCAATTTATCACTGGCAGGATGAGCTCTGTCTTCTCTTTACATTTCCTTGACACCATTTTGGAGTTGTTTTTTCTTCTACGTATGAACCCATAAATATGGGAGTCATTTTATCCAGTTTCATCTGAGTTTTCTTAAGATTGGCCTCTGAGTGAAGCTCCTGATAATTCATTTAATACTGAGTACCCTCCGTATGTGCTATACATGCATGGACAAAATAAACAAAATTCATCTTTCATTGAACTTGTATTTCAGACTACATGGAAAGAAACAGAAATCCTTAACAGCTTTAATCTAATGAGTGAACATCTACATTTTACTTCTCATTTTTTATTATGGTTTCCTCTTACACAGATGATTATCTTGTTACTTCTGCTACTGGAGACCGATTTGCTTAAGGACGACAGTTTTAAGTGCCTCTGTCTTCTCACAACACTATCAGGTGCACATGCAGGAGGACAGTGTAGCTGCTTCAACAGATATAACAATGAAAAGTTCACTGCAGGAAAAGGCTCAAGCTTCCCTTTGGAAACTTAAACATTGTCTGGCCAAGCTATCTGAACTAAGATAACCTACTGGCAATAAGCATTATGCATATAGACTGTCAGCAAACCTTTGGGGGAGGCATCCTTTGTAAAATTTAGTAAGGAATATAAAAGAGAGGCATACCCACCAGTTCCTTCAATGGTCGTAAAGAATGAAGAAAAGTCAAGAAAGAAGAAAACTGTTCTCCAATTTTTTTATAATTTATCTATTGGTGTGTGTTTATATGTGGGTGGGGGCTTACTACAACTTGTGGGTGAGGATCATCTTGGAGTTTTTCTCCTCTCCCTTCTCACTTTGGAAAGTCTCTCTTGCTGTTGATGTTGGCTAACTTCTAGATGTGTCTGCATTGGCCTCACTGCTCTGGGCACTTTGGGATTACAGAGCCATGCCCTGCTTTCCGTCCATCTTTACATGAACACTGAGGAAGATCAGACTTGGGTCAGCAGGTTCGAAAGCAAATGCCATCTCCCCAATCTTTATATGGGCATTATATGTAGTTAAAAATGAATTTGCCTAGTCTTGGTTAATCACATCTTTATCTAATAACTTTGAAGTTTGCTTCTAAATTGGTTGCAGTGTGGAACAAATTAGCTCACTTAATAATGGAATAATTCTCAGGGTGAGTTTTCTTAAAAAAAAAAAACAAAATCCATGGACATTCCTACTTCTAGACCCTCTATAGTCCCTTATTTTATGAGCACAATTATTCTTAAAAATATGAAAAAGCAGCTAGAAGAATATTACAATACCAATGATATAAAAAAATAGTGTTATGTGCTGAGGAAACCTAAGATTCCTATATCCACTCTCAGAAATGGTAGCTTTAGACTTGGTCTCTAGGCCAACCACAAAAAACTGTCATCAGATTCTTGACAAACCAACAATTGGCTTGTCAATGTTTGGAATTCCCAAACATTTCAAGCTCAGACACACAGATAAGAAGTACTCTGGGAATACTTGGCCGTAGTTTATACTAGTCACAGTGTACAACTACAAGCCCTTAAGTATTTTTATAAAACATCATTGCACAACAGAGTGTATGTACCCTTGCTTAGAGTCAAATGTGTAACAGAGCAACCCTTTGTAGCTCTACACCTCTGATGGTGTGACCAAGTAATACCCATTCATTGGGCAAACGTTTGTAAATATAAAATGTATTCCGAGGAAGAGATATGTGCTATGAACAAATAATTGCAAATCCTTCCTTGTTTGTCCAACTTGATTAAATTATTTCAACTACATTTGATTTTAAGACCAGTACTCTAAATATGATCGTCTCTGAAACTGGTCAGCAAAATGCTTGAAGTTTGTCTAAAGCATTTATGCCAAAGTTATGTCTATTTGTAAACTCTAGATGCTTTCCATTTTAGTAACTATATCTCTTGACATTGATTGACATAGTTAAACTCTTCCTGGACAATGCTTTTACTCATTCCATGCCTCTGGAAATTTTTCATTATTAGGAAATCATCTTCCCTATTAGTTAGCACACTTTCCTGAGCAAGTTTATCATCTAAATACACTTTAATAGTCACATAACTCATTCCATGATAATATTCTACAAGGGCATCAGCACATGTTCAACAAAAGTCCCCTAATCTACAATTCCTTATTCTCCTCTCACTGGCTTCACTATGTTCTCAGTCAGCCAACCCAAAAGCCTGCGTTAATTCATTTCCTTCTTTCCCCTCACCCATAATTGGACATTAGGATTTATTGATCCTTCCACTCGAATATATGGAAAAATCTATCTGGTCTTTTCCAAGTTAGTTACCACTGCTTCATCATTCATCTTCTGGATTACTGTGCTAAAGTTCTAACTGGATGTCATGCCCCAGCCTCAACTCTGACCCCCCCCCTCATTTCTCCAGTAGTCACATCCCAGTTCATTTCTACAACTGCAACTCTGTTTATAAATAAAAATGAATGGTGTGATTCCTCTTCATTAATCATTTTACTACTCACGGTAACCAGAGAACGCAAACCAATTTCTCACGTGTCATATTAGTATTTTGTCAGACATGTTTCATCGATACTTTTTTTCACATAGCCTTAGACTCAAATTTCCTTCAGACAGGCAGAAATCAGTACCTCCCAATTCTACGTTAAATAAGTGCTGGTTAAACACTAGTGCTGGTTGCAAGAAAAAAATACAAAGTAGAAAACAGAACAGTATATTTAAAGGCACTGAAAATATATTTATTGTAAATATATGGAACAAATAAAATGTAGATATACATAAAATATAATATGACATATGTGTGACATATATGTGAGTATTATGATATAATACTCACAAGGACTGAATTTTCGAGGTAAAGAATAAATATTTTAAATTAGAATTATATACTAAGTAATCCACACAACTAAAATACAATGACACACACACAAAAAAATTAAAAAATAATTGGATGAAAAAGGATGGTGAACACCACCAGAAAAAAAAATGAGACTGATACAAGAACAAAATAAGTGTATTTGGATAAAGACATTTCTACAAAATGAATGGTTAGGCTAAAAGAGACATCACTGCCTGGCCCCCAGCAACAATACAGAAGGGGGACGAAAAAAGAAAGAAAGAAAAATTGGCTACCACTGGTGCAGTTCATGACCCCCTAACCTGTGGACAGATCCAGTATGTGCACCAAGGAAGGATCCCAGTGGGTAAGGGACAGAGAGGAGGGAAAAAGGGACACATTCACAAGATTTGCTCATACAATGTATCTACTTATTCATAATAAAGATATTTAAAAAATGAAATAAAATAAAAATTCTAAACTCAGAAATAAAAAATAGTACTGCATAAAATAATGCATTCAAAATGAAGAAAATAGAAAAACATGTCAAAGATCAAGCCATAGCTCAGGCAATGAAAAGAATCACTAAATTTAGAGGCTTCAAGCAATCAAATTAAATAGTTGTTACAATGGAAACATGAAGAACCATGAGTCTAATCAGTTCAGGACAAAATGAACTTTAAAATGAAATGCATATAATACCAGAAAGTATGTTTCAACCAATACCAAAAATGCAGTATCACTTGGAAAATTCTCTTTGAACAGACAGTTATAGAATCCCCTCAGCATCCAAGGGAGTTTGGTTCCAAGGCCCTCCATAAATATCCAAATCTTCAGCTAGCTCAGGTCCTTATATAAAATGATATAATATTTGTATATGCTCTGGTCAGTCATATCTAGTTGCTAATAAATCATATATAACATAATATAAACGGCATGTATGTATTATTATTCTATGTTGTTTAGGACATAATAATGTGCACACATACATTTTTCTAAATAATTCTATTGTCTGGTTTACTATAAACATGTGAACCCACATAACAAAGGATTATGACTACAATTTTAAAATGTATTTTAAATGTATTTTAGTTTTGATAAATTCAAATGCATGTAAAATATATTAAAATTGAAACATTTTGTCATGGATCCCAGTTCCAGTTAAGGGTTCCTTGTCACTAAGCAGATCTCTTAGCCAATCATTAAGCATTGATTACCATCCTTGGTTTAGTGCCACTATTGCACAGATGAGCATTTCTTGACTTGCTGGTCTCTTCCATACAGCCATGAGTTCAGCATTCTTGTGACAACTGTCTATATTGTGTATCAGTGGTCTCTGTTTTCTCCAAATATCCTTGACCAATTTCCCCTGGCAACTCATACAACACCTTCCAGTGCTACACATGCTACCATCTGGGAGCTGGTTACCATTCTGGATCAAGCAGGATCTCTTGGTGTTGTTTGATGACATTCTGTGATTTCTTCAGCATTAGGGTCTTACCTTAGGCCTGGGACAGGTATTCAACAGCTTTGACAGAAGTCTATCATGTTTTGCGGACCTCATGGGTCTCTTTAATCAATAGCTCAGTGTGGGAAGGAACCAATAACTGGGACAGGGAGATGCAAGCCTAGCAATTATTCTTGAGGTTAAGCTTCCTCCCATTCTGTTCATGGACCCTTGTACCAGGTGGTGCCCTCAGCTTCCTGAGTAGTTTACTGTATAAAAGCTAGGGTTTTATGGTGTCAATTCATTAATTTTTCAGTTTACTGTATGAGTCCTCCCTATTCTCTCTTTCCCCCTCCCATAACTCCCCCCCAATTCATTCCATTCCCTTTTACAAACTCCCCGTTCACTGACGGATTTTCTTAATGTTCTGGTTTAACATGGTTAGGAACCACATATGAGAGATAATATGCAGGGCTTGGCTCTCTGCTCTTGTGCGTGGTCGCTAAGAAACATTTTGGAAATACAAAAAAACAAAAAAAAAACCCTAAAATTTGAGAATTAAAGATGCTTAAACAAATTTAACTTACTGATTTCAAAAGATGGTTTGCACAAAAACACTTCATCATTTAGGTTTTTTTTTGAATAAAATTAATGTTATATTTAAGCTTTCAAGTTCCTCTATTAAAAGACTTGTGAGTGAAATGCAATGTAAATTGATTAGTGAAATAATGGCATTGCTGGATGCATATTGGACTCCAGTCTCATCATTGGTCTTCTAGTTAACATTTCCAAAAAAAGTTAAGAGACCATGAAATTGTATAAGTGGGTGTGTGGCAAATAATCACTCAATAAATACATTAATATCAATAGTTTGTGTGAACTTCACAGAAAAGTAGGATTGTGTTGGTTGGAATAGATCGGCATAGGGTTAGGCAGTCAAAAAAATCATTCATTTAGCTTCAAATGTTCCTTCTCATGTCTGATTATGGAGGTGTTCAGACCGCATCCATTTAGATCATAAAAGAAATCCTATTAAATGCCAACCTATAAATGGTGCTTCTGGAGACATAAAAACTGTATCTGGGTTAGTTTAGGATGAAATGGGCCTTAACTTAGAGAGTGGAAATAAATAATGTAGATTTCCTAATTTCCATGCAAATTTCACTGTATTTTATTATGTGAGCTTAGTTGAATACCACACCAAAGAGATGATTTGACCAGCAATTTTTTTTTCAAATTTGCATACTAGTACTGGTTCATTTTTGCTAAAATATTTCACAAGTAACAAAATCTATTCAGAAATGGTAATTAATACGCATTGAAAGTCCTTTGACCAGTCATACTGGGTTTAGATCAGTGATTGATTTTAACAGTGGCTGCTCTGTTGGCTTCAATACAATGCATGCATTTATCTTATGAACAGCTCCATTTCTGGGATAGTTGTGCTTCACAATTAAAATTACTAAAGCTTTAACTGACACAGAAATGATCAGGATGAAATTCTGTCCACATTGCTAACAATTCCAACAAGACTCTGTTATATAAATATATACATATAACTACAGCTTGTTTTCTGAGAACTGCTTTTTTTTAAAGATTGTTACATGGTTATCAAGAGAAATGTTTATATAAATCTTTGTATTACCAACTGCTGTGGGAAAAGAAAGAGCAGTTGGAATAGAGAGACAAAACACTCCAGCATAAACTGATGAGAGAGTTATAGGAGAGGGTTCAACCGAATGAACAAAACACCAGATGAGGGGATGGATGAAGAATTGGTGAACGATTAATTGCAGCAGAAGGAACTTGACCTGTTCCTTTAGACAACATTGACCACAGTCATAGTCAGTCACACACTGCTGGGATGAACCTCCAAACCAGGCACAGTTTATGGAAGGAAAGGATTTATTGAAGCTACAGATCCAGGGGAAGTTCCATGATGAGAAAGAAGCTGTCTAAGCAGAGAGAGAAATCCATCACTAACACCACATACACACAAGCAAAACATGCAGGGGAGAGAGATTTTTCTCTCCCTTTATATAGCCTTAGGGTAGGGTCTTGCAACCCTTTCCCAGACTTGTTGGCTTCCTGAGTCTCTGGAATTTCCTTCCTGCACTGCCCTCCCAGGAAGCGATGTTAATTTCTAGCTTCTCTGAGCTTCCTTACATCCTGCCTTTTACTGAGAGGGCTGCCTTCCTATAAACATCCTCAACCAAAGATAATAAAATCAAGTTGACAACAAAACCTAACCATCACAACCACCATCTAGTTAAATTCTGTGGGTGAAAACACATTACACAAAATCTCCCACTTAGATTGGGCCAGCTCAATAGACACTGATTTGTAAATAGCTGGAAAGGGATGTTAAAGGTCACCTTCCCCAGCCCTTGTTCTAGAAAAGGTGGAGTCCCATCATTCATCCAAGATACGGGAATCAGATCTGCCACCCTGTGTTACAGGACTCGTTCCCCTGAATTAAACTGAAGTCCTTGTGTGGATTTCAATACAAGTGCTCTTTCTGTAAAGTCAATTAGCATGAGAACAAATGATCCCTCACTCCCACCTGACAATTATCATGAAATTCTAGGGGAATGCATTATGAGGAGTGGAGGAGAATGTCCAGGACAATTCTGTTAAAGCTAAGACAATCTGAGAATCTAATTTCGGTATGTCTAGCCAAAGTCTATTACTCATGCAACAGGCTGGAAAGAAACCAAGGGCTGACTTAGCAGATTTCAAACTCATGTTGAATTAAAAAAAAATTAATTCAATTTAATTTAAAATGAGGAGAGAGGTAAGAAGGAAAAGTCCAAGAAAAGGGCATAAATTAATAGTTTAATGAGGGAGTTGTGCAATTTGGACTGGGAGCTAGCTAATTTCAAAAAATGGTAAGTACCCATGGAAATTTACCTGAAACTAAAAGAAGACAATAGAATTGAGCATGGGAAGAAGGGAAGGAAGATGATATACTGGGTAATGTGAAATAACTAGAGGAATCCAAACTTTATACCAGCTTGAAATGAAACTTTTTATATTAAAAATAAAAGAAGCCCTTAACACATAACAACCATCTGGCATTGCAAACAAATGAATTTTAGCGTTTAACACTCAGAAGTAAAAATTTTACAAAGGAAGTGACCACAGAACTCCCAATTGGATCCTACTTACATAACTTGATTTACAAAAACATGATGTACATTTTCTCCCATAACCAAGAGCAGAAAACCAAAAGGCATGAATACATGACCTCAAGCACATGAAAACCAACATCTCTCCTTTTCATCCCCCCTTCTACTTTGTCTTCACCACTAAGGAGTTTAGGCAGCTTGCTAATCATTTTCTAAAAACATTTTCTTTTGTGGTACCTAGGCATGTGCTAGCCCATTGCTTCAGCATTGAACTACCACCCCCAGCCCTGCACTTTTCTTTCAGGAACAGGAATTAAATAAGCAAAGGGTACAGAAATAGAAGCTAATCTTACAGTCTGAATATCTGGGTTCTTCTTTTTTTTTGTTTTGTTTTTGTTTTTTCGAGGTAGGGTCTCACTCTAGTCCAGGCTACGTACTCAGAGCAGAACCAGTCACCTAAGGTCAATGTTTACATCCTCTATTGATAGAAATGTTTTTGTAAAAGTGAGAAATGTTTTTAGTGCTTGGCTGAAATAGTTTGATGATAGGGAAAGAAACGCTTTCTTCAAGACCGAATTGAAATTTATGCCACAGATGAGAGCTACTTCCATTTGTAAGGTCTCCATGGTTGAGTATAATACAGGAAGAAAAAAAAAAAGAAGGCTCCTTTGAAAGTGTTTATTTATAACAGTCTAATATTATGCCTTTGACAAAATGTCTAAAGGTAAATTATTTCAGAGCTATGTTTCATGGCTTTAATGGACAAACCAAGACTGAGCCATTTATTTCAGGATACCTACTTATTTGTACAGCTTGATTGCAAAAATCAGGCAAATGTGGTAAGGAGTTATCAAGTAAGAAAAAGAAAAAACTTAATTCCAGAGCCACTGGCCATATATCACATTTAACTGCTAGGTAAAAATGACATGTCTGTATTTGATTATGGATGATTTTATAAAAACAAAAATAATTTTAAAAATAATCCATATTAGAGAATGAGTGCAACAGTATAACTATTCTTATTTTGTTGTTGTTGTTGTTGGTTTTTCAAGGTAGGGTCTCGCTCTAGCCCAGGCTGACCTGGAGTTCACTATGTAGTCTCAGGGTGGCCTTGAACTCATGACAATCCTCCTATCTCTGCCTCCTGAGTGCTGAGATTAAAGTCATGCACCACTATGCCCAGCTAGTGTAACTATTCTTCTAAGCATTACAAGGGTCATTTTTAAAAAATACTCTTCATATGATGTGCGATGATGATCAGAAGTGATTTCATGATGTTATGCTGCTGTTTCTAATAGCAGGCTCCTGTCCAAAGAGCACACCAGCATATGAAGGCTTTTAGCTGAATACTCAAAATAATCACACAACTCACAACTCCAACTCAGATTCCTTGTGCAGCCTCACACCATGACTTCATTCCACACTCAATATTTGCACAATCAGAACACCCCAATTATTTCAACCACAAGGCCTGTGACTATGTAAAGTTAATACTAATGCTTCCCTGCCCTTGTCTGTATTACTCCCTTTCTTAGGAGTCTTCTCCTTTGACCCTGATGCTAAGTAAACTTGAACTACTTCTGGCATAGAGATTCCAGTGCTGAAAAAGTCCTCAGGCCATCCTTATACCAAAGTTTCCCAAAGCGTGATGCCAACTTCACTAGTCTTATAAAATACTGCTCAAAGTAATCAGACTGAGTGTGGAAAGGGCAGAAGAGCCAATATTTCAGGAAAACTTTGCATACTGTATCCAAAATCAAAACGGTTTCTCAAATCTATCCATATTTGCAGAATTCCTGCAGTAAAAAAAGTATTTGCCTATATTTTAACAATGCATATCTGAAGTTGATTTCAACATAAGGCTATTTAATAGTATTCTTCATGTAAATATTGCATATCTGACTAATGGTAAATTATTGGGCATTTCTTTGACCTTCTGTAGAATTTAAGTGCTGAGGTTTTATTTCTTTAAAAGAAAGTCATTTGAGATTTTTAGTAATTAGCTGGAGAGATCAGTAACAACAGACTGGTTACGTTTATTGTCAGTCATTTGTTACCTACATCAAAGGATGGTTGATTTTAACGAACACTTACAGTGCATTGAAATTCAGATTAAAACAAAAATATCTCAAAATCAGAAGTTGTGAGAGTGAATTTTCAGGCTTGTTTCTTCCTACATGCATGAGTATGTCAGTCCTGACATCTCTACACTCAAAGAATGAATATTGTAATACAACAATTAAAACTTTGCATTACAATATTCATTCTTTTTGTAATTCATTCTATTTTTAATTCTAAAAATTACAAATATTGAGTGAAGGTCATATGTGTAGACATCATAAATCAAACCATTTTTCTTATCTAACATAAAAGAATTGAGTTTTCTGCTTATTTGTTCCAAAAAAAAAACCCAACAGTTAAGAAAAGAAAAAGTCATTTTCCATAAGTGTATCTTTGTAATGTAATTGACTATTGATCTCTATGTAACTTGACTGGATCATTGAGTCAAGAGGACCTCCTGAAATTTGATTTCTATAAAATGTTTCCAAAAATGATTTTTATTTTGATTTGAAAAATCTACATGTCAGCAATTTGAATATGTCTCACCATTTTCATAATTTTATACACAAAGTTTAAACATAGCATATCCATTAGCATCCATTAATATTCATGCAAATCACAAAATTAAATGGTGGTGATGAGAGTGAGGAAAGGTGAGGAAACTCAGATATCTCCAAACAGAAGCTGGAAATTGTGTCCAGAGTTGATTTCCAGGACATTTCTGATGCGTCTTATTTCCCTGTTAGAACAGTAGTAGCCTTTCTAGGCTCTCCCCCACCTCCGACCTACACGGTGTCTGATACTTCATCTCTGTCAGCTTTTTATTCCCATAAGCCTCTGGCCTCAGAAACGCTGATCAAAGAGCTTTTGAAACAGAAAATATTTGTAGGCGATTTTTAGTGGAAACCAGCATTATTGCCTTCAAAATCAATCTGTTCTGAGGATTGCAAACCTTACCCAGCTGTAAGTCAAAACAGTCAACAGCTCTGGCAAGTGGTGGAAATCTTTAGTACCATAAAATAATACTTTTGAAAGGCTAGAATCCTCACTGATGAATGCCTCTAACACAGTATGCCAAATCTTCTTAAACTCTGATCTTGATAAAATATTGGCCGGATCTGGGCACCTTTGTAGTTTCCTGTTTCTGATTCTTAGCTTAGACTGCAATACAATTTTGCTTAGTCTTACAAAGCCATCAGTACCGCTAAGGCAAAGATAAAATATCTCTAGTAAAATAGAGAGTATTTTTTTTTAGGATAGATACTGTTATTTGGCAGAGTCACCCCAAAGGGATAACAAATATAGGAATCTTTTACCATTTTTCAACAAAAGATATAAGCTAATTTTATAGAGATTCACATACATATTCATATATATATATATATATATATATATATATATATATATATTCACAAAACATAGTATACTAACATGGCATGACACTTTTATTACAAACTCATTTATGTAACTTCTTTTTCTTATTGATTATTTTCTAGGAAAGAGAACTTAATACCTTCTTGGGATGCTAAACTTTAAGAAATGGCTTCTTGGTATCTTACTGCTTTCTTTTTTATTCAATTTAAAGAAGCCAAATAACAGCACTGCTTAATGGAAACTAATAGCACATGATCCAACACCCCCCCTACAAGTGTTCATCGTACTTCACCAATCTCCCAGTCAATGTGGAAGAGGCATTATTTACGGAGTTAAAGTACCTGAAAGGCCCATGCATGTAAAACATCTCTCCCGACTGGAGGATGAACATCTTAGCCCCAAATACATTTTATTTGTTGAATTTTCCAAATTTAAATTACCTTTTTCACCCACTAATTGTGTCTCTCTCCCTGTAGGCCATGGGTATGATGTGGGAGAGAATCCTGAGTACTTAGTGGGTACCAAGTGTTATTGCTGAAAAAAGGAATGAATAAGACAAGAGAGGCTCGAGGATAGATCTTTAATGGGATCTTAGTGTGATTCCCCCCCCAAAAAAAAACAAATGGAAAAAAAATCAATGAATTTACACCTGCCAAGTAGAGCAAAGGTAGTTTGTTTCTTTCACTTCATTGTTTTTGGTTGATTATCTAGTTTTAAATTATTTGTGTTTTCATGAATTATTTTGTAACTACTTTATTAGTCTACTATTATTACCCACCACTGGCTGAAATGTGCGTTGGCAAGTTCTTTCCGAAAAACTCTGCAGCCATCTTGTAACTGTATTTAGCATCTTGTAATGTCCTGTATTAACATCTGGAAATCAAGGCATGTGAAAGAGAAGTCACAAGATCACAGATACAGATACAGAAAGGGCAAGAACAGGTATGAAGCTCATGTCTGAAGCTGGCCTTTCTTCTCTGCATCACGCCACTCAACTATATTGACTTCTCCACAATAATTATTGTCTTATTGTATATGACTTTACAGCTATGTGTAAGAGTTTTGTTTCTTAATATTCTTCTCGTGTTTTACCACGTTGATGCCATAAACTTTCCAAAAGTTAAAATTGGGATCTCTTAATTTTAGTTTAATTATTAAAAAATTTATTTGCCAGCAGAGAAAATGGGCACGCCAGGGCCTCTAGCCACTGCAAACTCCAGATGTATGTGTCCTTTTGTGCATCTGGATTACATGGGTACTGAGGGACCAAACTCTGGTTGTTAGGCTTTGCAGGCAAACATCTTAACAGCTGAGCCATCACTCCAGCCCTGTTACTTTTTGTAATCTAAGGTGTCATGTGTAGATTCTTCTACACTCTTCCATTTACTTCTTCTAAATCACTGTTTGTTTCCTTGCCATAAGTACAAATATGCTATTAATTTTTGACAGTATGACTCCTGCACTAGAATTTACCCACAATCCCATGGGTGTCAGCTGTCAGCATCACCATGGAAATCAGACAAGACTCACTATGTTAATTACTTAGAACAGGGCTGTCCATGTTGATTATGTCCAAGGAATGGGTAAGTTGGATCTTTTCCCTCCTTGCATCTGGATGTTGAAATTAAAGTTACTAACTTGAGTTACTGCTCATTTCTTCTCCGTGACAATGTTAACTGTTGGCTTCAATGTCCCTCATTTTAATATACAACAGCCCTTTAAATGGATATTTTTGTTGGATTTTTTCCCATGGCAGAGTATCAGATGTTTTACTAAGTTATTATAAACATGGAATAAGATATTTCACAAGCAAGACATTCATACTTTGTGCCGTGTGACACTCACAATTTAATGCAGCTAATTTTGCTATCAAAAGTCCTAAAGTCATATCCAGGAAAAGACGAAAGTGTAAAGGTGAACCTAAGGCCTTTCTCTGAAGGCATTGTTTCCGACTCCTCCTTTCAGAATGTTAGAATCTCTCTTCAATAAACCAATGATTTTTCACATCATTGAAATATCCGTAATTTGCTAAAAATCAAAATGGTAGTATGGCTCTACTCTGTGTTGAATTTATTCATAAAAACTATGCAATTATTATGCTAAATATTCTTATCTCAAACACTTGCAAGTAACTAAAAAATACAAAGATATAAAATCTGTTCACTCAAAAATATATACTAGCCAGGTGTGGTGGCACATGCCTTTAATCCCAGCACTAGGGAGACAGAAGTAGGAGGATCGCAGTTAGTTCAAGGCCAGCCTGAGACTACATAGTGAATTCCAGGTCAGCCTGGGCTAGAGCAAGATCTACATCATAAAACAAACAACCATATATATATATATATATATATATATATATATATATATATATATATATATATATATATATATACACACTATTTCAGTTATTAAAACACATATAGAAGAATAGGAAGAAAGATCAGAAAGAAGACAGGTACACAGGAGCTACAGAATAATTTTATGTCAATGGATATACACTACCTCTTGCTATATTAAATATGTCTACTATAGTAAATATAACTGTATTTGAATAAATTAAAGTATAGGAATTTTAAATGAAGCTAGGATTGAATTTTTAAGATGCATATCTAAAAGTCAGTCATTACTTATTATAAAATGAAGTCAAATTATTGATATTTCTGTCTCCCAATTCATTATTTTTAGTTATAATTTTGTTTTCATTGTATCATTTTCATTTTCTTCAATACTCCCAATGCTGTTGATTTCTGAATTTAAATGACTAAAGATATGTCTTGACATTTTCACTTGGAGTCTCTCTAACCTGAATTCTTCCTCACAATTTGTCTCTTGGAAGGCTCAATTTTGCTATAGTTTTGTGTTCGTTTGATTATAACAGGCTGCCAGTTTTAACTGCTTTTTTAAGAACAGCAACTCATTTTCTCACAATTTTGTGCATTGGCTGGGCATTTTTTCTCATTTGGGCCCCATCTGAATGATTTTGGTGGTCGGACACTGTAAGACAGCTTTGTTTATGACAGAATCAGGTAGACTGGTTGGTCTAAGGGGCCTCATCGGTGGAGCACACAAATCCCAGCTCTTTGACCCTTATCCTCAGTTAATCCAGGAATGTTTCTGAGTGATGGCCTTGGGATTTAGAAGAAAAAATGAACAAGGGGTGGTGGTACAAGTCTGGAATCCCAGCATTCAAGAGGTGGGAGCAGGCCAGGCTCAAGGAGAAAGAGAGAGAGAGAAAGAGAGAGAGAGAATATGAGAGAGAATGATTATGAGAAGAGAGAATTATTATGAGATGAGAGAATGAATATCAGAGAGGGAGACAGACAGAATGATTATGAGAAGAGAGAATATTATTATGAGAGAATGAATATAAGAGAGAGAGAATGAAAATGAGAGAGAGAAAGAGAGAAAGAAAGAGAGATAAGGCCCCGGTGTATAAGCACTTTTAAAGCTTTGTTTTCCTCAGGTCACTTATTCTTTATTTTTAATTTCTTTTTAATGAAGGCCTGTGTCATTTATCTTACTTCTTACTGCTTTAAGAATGCAAAGCTGGATTTATATTTAAGAGAAATTCGGTAGGTATTAAAACTTTGGTTTACATTCTTTTTTGTCCTCAGAAATTTGATATCACTTGATAAGATTTTGCCATTTAATGAATTTCATGAAGATTAAGCTCACTTTCTCCTTTCCAATTGAATCCAAATTCATGTTTGGACATCGACATTGATCTGTTCATTATCTTTAAAGTTAATTAGCCTTATCACAATATGCAATGCACATAAAAGCAAGTATAAAACTTTAATTTGTGGGGCTGGGGAGATGGCTCAGTGGTTAAGGCACTTGCCTCCAGTGCCTAAGGCCCCGGGTTCAATTCTCTTGGACCCACATAAGCCAGATCCACAAGGTAGTGGCCCTGATTCATTCTCTCTCTCTCTCTCTCTCTCTCTCTCTCTCTCTCTCTCTCTCTCTCTCTCTCTCTGCTTGAAAATGAATAAAATATTAAAAAAACTTTAATTCATGCACTTATTTCTCTTCAACTTTTAACCCAAATATACAAAAGTAGGTATATTGTATTCCTTTCATTCTTTCATTTCTACAATTTTGTCATAATGCATTGCATATGGTTATAAATTTTAGTACAGTGTTGTAGGTATTTTTCAAGACTTTTTTCTGTATTCTCAACACTGATCTTATTCATATTTATTCCCTTATTCTATTGTTCTCTGAGGAACACTGGTGTTCCATTTTACTTCTGACATATTATTCTTTCATGTGCTTTTCACTGTCACTATCTGGATTCTTACATTTTTTTGGAAAGAGTCATTTATTTATTTGTGTTTTTTTTTAATTTGTTATCTATATCACTTTGCTTTGAGCTAACAGGTAATGTTATCTCCTAATTTTTCTGGGGATTTTTGAGAAATTTTTCCTGTGATTTTCTTTACATATGGCTCTTGACTGTATCACTGTTTCTTTTTTTAATATTTTATTCTTTTTCAAGCAGAGAGAGAGAGAGAGAACGCCTTGTGGGTCTGGCATATGTGGGTCCTGGGGAATTGAACCCGGGGCCTTAGGCACTGGAGGCAAGTGCTTTAACCGCTGAGCCATCTCTCCAGCCCAGTGTATTGCTGTTTCTGTTTCCTCTGTGATCATCGCTCACACCTGATGGTCACCTTTAAGAACATGAAGGAACAGCCTGAGATCTCCAGGAAGACTTCCACACTTTATCATTCAACCTCTTGCTTCCTTTTCCCAGGCCACACACCTCTTTACTCTCTAGTTTGTACTTTCTTTCTCTTCTTTCTCCTTCATGACTTCAGTTCTGAGATCTGGATCAAAACAATAACACTTTCATTCCAATACAGGTCCTGTAGCTATTGGACTCGGAAGCTTCAGGGAGTCAGACATGATTCTGTAGTCTTCCATTGCCCTACACCTCTTCTCTCTACATCGGGGATCTTGGAACTTTTAAGATTGTGACTCTTGCTTTTGGGAAACTATTCATCAGATAACAAATATCTTGGTATTATAAACAGGAGCACACTCGTACAGACATGTACTAGGGTAGAAGATGGTACATGTCATTTTAAAATGGTTATTTGGAAAACATTGCAGTCATAATAACTATCGTGTTTCATGATTAATTATAGGCAAGCACGACTCCCTCACATTAGATATGACAGATAGTCTCTTGGTACAATAACAGAAAACTCAATGTTTCAACAAATAGTTCATCATTCATCACTGCTAATTAATAGCATGGCGGTATAACTATAGTTAATGATAGTTTATTGCATATTTCAACTAGCAAAAGAAAGGATTTTTCCCACATTTTCAATGGAAAGACATGGTAAATACCTCATAATGCTAGCGATGGTAATAGTCCTCATTCTGTTGTTGTGTGTTATATAAATGCATCAAAACATCACATTGAACCTCATAAACACATACAACTATTATATGTCAATTTTAAAAATAAGAACTGACTAAAATACTAATACCTAACAGGCATTGTCAATGAAATCTAGATCCCTGTACACTGCCCAGTGACTGACAGACTTCCTATGCCACAGTGTAGAAAGACTCAGAAAAGATCAGAAGCTCAGAGCTGAGCAGAAGCATCTGTCTGACCCCTGTATTTTTCACAGGTGGAGAATTGAACCCCACAACAAACAAAAAAAAATGATGAGATCACTTTGGATCTACAAGGTCTCTTCAGTCTTCTCTAGAAGTCTTTTCCATTATCAAAAACACCCTCTCTCCTTTTCCCTTCAGGTAAATTTTCCATTTAAAAAATTGTTGACATTTGTTGTTACAGACAACTGGGAGGAAATTATAAACATCCACTTTTGTCTTTGAAAGAGATGAAAACATTCTACAACCGTTAGTCCACACCCCCCCAACTTTTTTTCAAAAAGCTTTCTCTCTGCCTGTCATCTTAGAAAATATAACAGCTACTTTCTGCAAAGACCTGAAGCGCAACACATATCAGTTTGTCTCCAGGAAGACAGAAATTGTAACACTTTCTACACAGCATCCCCCAGGAATTCTGTCCGTTGTATATCTGCTTGCATTGATTGTTCTCTTCCTTCGACAAATGTAATCAGTTAAGGTTTGAGTTATTTCACGCTAGCGCTGCATAGACATTTTTCTATAAAAAGGACCCAGATTTTTGGTTTTCTGAGATTTGCTGAGTGTCTGCTAAACTCTGTTCACAGGGATCCTAGAAAAAAAATGACTTGAGCTGATTATGACTTATTCTGAAGGTTATAAAAATATTTTGGCACCTTGAACAGAAATCAATTAGCAGTGAAGACATGGCATTTTCAGTCATGTTCTTTCACAATGAGAATGACACCTTTCATTTTTATTGTTTTAGATAAGGAGTCTTAAAGGTTCCTCTGCATTATAATACCTATTAAACAATATTATTTAATTCATACTGTCATAGTGCATTATTATTCCACAGCAATTCTAAATTACAGAGGAATAAGGTAACACTTCATTTTCTAGATAATGAAATGAAACTTCAGGGAGGTTAGTTGAAAAGACCAAAGTCAAAACACCAGTAGATGTAAGAATCCAAATTCTGTCCCTGGTATCATTAATACCGCATCAAGTTGCCTTCTTCAGTTTAATACATTTCCCTACTATTCAAAATTGGATAAGCAAGTTGGTAACATTTGATCTATTTCAATAAGTACCTTCTAAAGTTTTTTTCTCCCCACAGATATGTTCTTCTTTACTAAACTTTGTTAATGCTCAGAAAATTTTACAAAGTTTTCAAACAGTCACTCTCAATATTCCCAAGGCACAAAGCAACATGGTTTAGGCATGTGATAGATAGCACTTCCAAATCCATTTCCCTGCTGAGCAGAGTTGAATTAAAACGTTTCTTCTCTGATTGCACACCGCAGGCATTCTGATTTTTTGATGTTTTAGAGTTTGGGGTGTGGTTTTGTTGTTGCTGAGGATGTTTGGCTTTTGTTGTTGTCTTGAGATAGCATCTCAGCATCTGGAACTATTCTCCAAACTGGTCTGGAGCATTCTATGTAGCCCATGCTAGCCTCAAACTCATGGCAATTTTGCCTCTGCCTCCTCCAAGTGCTAGGATTATAGACATGAACCACCATTCCTGGCTGCACATGTGAGTACTGCTAACTAGAGTAATTGGGGAACAGAAGGCATAGTAATTTCCTTTACTTACTCCAGAAGCAAGGAAAGTGGTAAGGACATATGGTTAACTATGTGGACTGGTGAACTCTGGGATGGCGCTAAGGCCATAAGTATGTAATGTGACTAAGTGTTATAGTTGCTGATCCAATAAGAAAATAAGTATCCCAGAGCTTGACAGCTTGCTACTCAGGTATGATAGCCTGAAATAATTCTTTCCGAGTGTGCACCACTAATTTGGATGAATTCTAAAGTCACTCCTTGTAAATGCAGAGAGGTTACAGGCTCTTCCCCCCTTCCCAGAATGCCCTGTGGGTTAGTTATGAAGGTAGCCCAGAGCTCTGGGTGTAAGGAACTATGAAACTGTGCTTTCCTATGAGTGATGCTTTGTAACAACAGCAGTTTCTCTAAAACCAGGTGTTTAAGGATAGAGAAAACAGAGCAATGTAAGAAAAAATACTCTTTTCTGCCTAGCAAAAGACTCAAGATCATCACTTTGTATCTTGTGTTCAATGCAGAAATCAATCACAGTTGACTGCACTGCAGAGGGGATTTCTTTTCCTAACATTTGGCACCAAGCAGGCATCAGTGCTCACAGATGCACTAGTAATTTTCTTAAATTTATAACCCCACTGGGTACACACACATCCTTATAAAGTTGATGCAGGAGTGGTGATAAGTTTACACAGCACTGTAATGTATGTCATACTGTTTTGTTGAACGGAAACTTAGCTTCTATTTACAGCTTTAATAAAAGGATTTCATGCTTCCTAATTGTATAAGATGTATGGTTATAGAATATGTAAATTTAAAAAAGACCTTTATCTCTGAATCCCAGACAGTGTCTGTCATATAATGAATTCCTTAAATGTATTCTTAAAATGTATTCTTCTAAGGAAAAATAGTTTTAAAATAAAAGTATTAGAGAAACTTTACTATTCCTATAATAATTTTCTGTTTAAAATTTATAATATAGAAGCCAGATATTTACTGTAAAAACTAATAGGGAAAAAAGGATGGTATTCACAGATGGTGGTAATGCTATTTTTTGAACCAATGGCTCAACTTTTAATTGAGATATGAGTATTTATGGAACTAAACTTAAAATTTAGATTAGTTCATAAAAAGTCTCATTTTAAGTAATCCAAACTCTGTTTATCAGAAAGAAATTACCAGCTCTAACACCAAGTAAACATTTTCCAGACACAGCTAAATTTCTATTAAAATTGCATGGATAAAAGAAATATATATTCATAATTTTAAGAAACATGGAAACAAATTATGTATGATATTTTCATGTTTAAATGTTAAATTTTATCTTCCTTAGATATGACTAAAGATTATAGTACAAAATGGAGAAATTCCTGAAATTAAGGTAACTTTTTTTCTTAAAGTATATTTTCTTTTCTATAAGAGCAACCCGCAGTCAAAAAAATATTGAAAACCTTTTGGAAGTTGGATTCTCATTCATTATATAGTTCAACATTAGATAGTAACTACTAACACCATGCCAAAGATGAAAAGAAGGTAACTCACTGATACTTTTTCCAATAATCCTATCCTCATTCCTAATCATTGCCATCAATGCATACCTTAATACAGCTCAAAATAGTCACATCTACTTCTGTGACTATAGTATCTGTGTTTTATCCAAAATTCAATATGTCTAATACTTGCTATCTTATATATAATGCTTTTTCAATATGTAGCTACTGATGTTGACTGTGTGTGTGTGTACGCACATGTATGTGTGTGCAGAGCTCCAGTCTCTACACAGTCTTTGAGTCTTTGCTTCAGAATATCTTTCTGTAGATATTATCTTTGACATGAAATAAAATTTGAGTCATACTTCCCTCACTTCAGAGATGTGTAGAAATTGCAATTCTGGCTTCTGACATTATGGAGAAATTGGAAGCCAACCTTTATTCCCCTTTATACATAGCTGGCTTTTCTTCCTTAAATGTGCACATGATTGAGTCTGTCTTTATTCTTGGAGCCAAGGAAATAGTACTAAAATATCTCTTAGTGTTCCTAATTCTGTATAAGATTTTCCTAGAACATAATATAACCTTCAACTCAAAGGTTCAACTCGAAATTTCTCTCTTTTTTGGATTTTTATTGAATCTTTTTATTCTCAGAAACAATTATGTACATATTGGCTCACTTCAATCTTCCATACATATCCATCATTATGAAAGATTTATGTTGTTGATATAGATTTCATTTTGCTAGATTTTTTTCAATCTGAGCATCTATGCTTCTGATTTGTTCCAGTAAGCTTGTTCTATATGGGTTGCTTCAAGGATATATTTTACTACTGACATTTTTTTCATTTCCATTTTCATTTTTTCCCTGAACTCTGCCCAGTCTGTTTTCATCTGCTTTTATTGTGTGTCATTTTCTATGAACTCTTGTCACTTCTCAAACTTATTTGTAGGGCATAGATTTCTTATAATACATATTTTGTGGAGTTTTCTTTTCTATGTGTGAAAGAGAAAATTGTAGCTTTATACATCAATATATCCATTGACTAATCTCTCCTCATCTTTACATGAACCATTCACCTACCAAAACAGCAAAAAGGAATGGAGACAGAGGGTAGCTAGAATATTCTGGGAAAGTTGGCGTCAGCTATTTTAGCTTAGTGACTTCAAATACCTTCTCTGCAGACCTTTAGTTTCTTTCACATTGAAAAGACTTCTTCCTTCACATTTTAAAAAATATTTTATCCTGAAAAACACAAACACATTAGGCTTATCCTGAGTGAGAGCCGTGGTGGGGGAGACTGTCCGGAGG